>VYZT01031118.1:0-19961 GCA_013400735.1 Pomatostomus ruficeps | reverse complement strand
AAAAAGTACCTTTCTTTTTCATAACTTTTGCTGAAAATCATCTGAAAACTGAAGAATTCCTTTTATTAATTACGATACTAATTGCAACTTAAATTTGGAAAGGGAACAAGAACCAGAAAAACATTTCCTGAGAACTTAAAACTTGGTACTCTATCAACTACTATTACTTGAATGTGTTAAGTGCCTTTGTTTCATCAGTCCCATGGCTCATCTGCTTTGAGAAGGTATAGGGTTTCCTTTCTGTGATCTCAGTAGCTTCAGGTTTCCTTTCCAGAACACGGAAGAAAGGTTCCTGATTATCATTCCACTTGTTCCTTGACAAAGTGCCAAACTTGCTAAAAACATAGAATGATTTTACATGATACTTGCACTGGTTTTGACTCTTCAATCCCTTTCTAGGTGAGCACTGAAGAAATGAATCCTTGGATTTCTTTGCTTTTATTCCAAGAAGGCAGCTGTCTCCTAAGCCGCTATCACAGGTTCTTTAGCTTCACTGTGTCAATCTGTATGTAGCTTTCTCAGGTATCATTACAGGTCTAACACAGCATAACTATTTATAGTCATACTCTAAGGGCTCCTTAGTGTGCAGCACATCAGGATGTGAAAGCATAATCCACCAAATGCACTGTATGGAGTATCAATGTGGACTTTGCACAGCAGCTACTGGACTTTGAAATGTTGACTATTCTGTATGCTTCAAGCAGGTATCCTTCTCAATTACACATTGATTCCTAAAAGAAACACTGGAAATCTTTCCTCATGAGCAGTTAAGCAAGGATTGAACTTTATGTGTCTGAATCTATATTGCCTGAAGGAGAGCTCCAATTAAGCATTTTGAGCACAGCCAACAGATCAACCCTAAGACAATAACTCAGGTCCCTTCATGCCCAATACCTCAATCCCCTAATGCAGGACCTAACCCACTACCTTCAAGTCAAGTTTGTACAGAGGATGATTTGAACCACTGAGTGAAATGCTCTATTCTATATTCTAATTTGATGAATAAGACACTAATTCACATTCACCAGGTGCATAGGCTGGTACCCAGCAGCAGAAATACACGGGAACACGTCTGGTGAGACACAAATGTATCTGTTAGTTGTTCTGAGGCAACATACCAGAATGTTGCAGTCATAAAGGCTGTTTCTTGGCATTTTGGTCAATATACTTGGTTGCATGAAAATCTATGTGTGCATCACCAAGTGTCATGATATTGAAAGACTAACAGAGATTTTTGTTAGGATTTTAATTGTGATTAACCTCACTCTTGTGCTCAGATCATGCAGAAGCCAAGCGTTGACACTTGTCTTTAAGCTTCACTTGCCAGCTACTCATTTCAAAGATCTTCCCTGGGAACACTTGAGGACATTTCAGTAAGTTGATGCTGATCACAAATGGCCTACGGTATACATCAGCGTTACCGTGTCTATATAGGAAGCCACAACACCAAACTCCAGAAAGTTTTCCAGAAAAAACAGAAGCCACTACCTTGCTCAATGTAAAAGAGGGTATCCGGCCTCAGTGAGTCTCCCAGTCTACAGAGGCTCCTGTCAACGCTCTGAAATTTGATTGTGAAATTTCAGTTTAACTGACTACTCTTAGGAGGCTCTATATTTTATAGAATTATTGGTTATTTTATTTCCTTTTCAAAATATGAGAACACCACATTTTTTTCTCCAGTATCTTGGTATGTCACTTGTCCCTGCTTTTTCTGCAGGTCATTGATGAAGTGAGTTTCTGATCATAAAAAGGGGAGAATTATCCTTCCTAGCTGTCAGTCCACATTTTCCTAGGAGACAAAATAGTACCAATAAGACCTTCAGTCTTCTACTAGGCTCGGTCCAGTTACAGACTAGTGAGAGCTGTTAACCAGCAGATGCAGAAGGGTAGGAATAAACTGTCATTGCCCAAAGTTTTGAACTTTGCAGCTCCTGCTATGTCAGGGCAGATTCATGAGGTAGGAGGGAAAGTGAGATTCTAGGTTTTGTTAGCATTTTAGTTGTGGTAAATATTCCTTCTGGCCAGGATAACCCTCTGTGATGTGGTCTTGCTGGCTTAGAGACATGTTAAAGACATTAAAAACAGTTTTCAGGGTGTAGCTGGTCAGTCCTTTGCAAAAACTCAGCAGACATTTCAATTTATCTTGAGACCACCACCATAAAATGAAGGCCCCCAAGGCTGCAGCCATTTTTTGAATGTAGGCCAAATTTCCATAGGAGCAATCCGTTTATGCTCTAGTGGTTTTGCCATACATTTCCTTACTTGCCATGTATCAGTATTGTTTTCACAGGATTTTGGTTCAAAATACCCAGACACAATGCCTTTGGAAGACTTTCACTGATACTAGTGATGAAACCAATGAATGATCATTTGGATCAGATCCTCAATAAAGAATGTAAGTTTTGGTCCTGTTTGTAGACTCTCTTGGAAAGGAAAGATAAGTAATATTTTTGAAACAAACAAATAAAGCAAGATAAATGGTTGCCAAAATGTCAGGATATTGAAAAAATATGCATAGTTAATAGGTATATTATATAAAGTGTTTCACAGCACCAGGTCACTTGCACATGACTGGATTTATGGTTTTCCTCAAAACGTTCTCATTCATTTTGAGCTTTAACATGCTCATCAGAATTATGTAAGTTAATCTGCTTGATTGCTGCTGTAGCAGCTCTTGGCTTGATGTCTGCTTAGTTTCAGACTTTGTATTCAACAGGCTCTCTTGTTGCCCTAGCAGTATGACTCACATACAGTACAAGGCAAATGCCAAGGTGCTTCCAGTCACAAGAAACTGATAGAAATGGAAGTGAAGCATTTGGTAGTTTCTTTTTCTGACCACAGGGTGTTGATGGAAAGAAACAAGGCAGGACAATCATGCTGCTTTCACATTTTGCTCAAGTGCCAGGAGGCGGTTCTTTCACAGTCACTGCAATTGTTCCTGTTTAACATGGAAGCCTTAAGCCAGACATAATTAGACTTTTTCTTGACAAATCATTTGTGCAAAGTCTTGACAGGTTGAAAACTGAAACGGTTGTGCTGCATTCTTCAGAGTCTGAAACAGACAGGATTACAGAAAAATGAAAGCAAGTACTGTGAAAGCTATAACTTGCAGAAATATGTGTCTAGCGCGAGTACAAAGTCTATGTCATGTTTGATCAAAACAATTAGACAGAATATTGTCTCGTGCTTTGCTGGTGTTATACTACAGTATATTAGTAATATATAAGGGCTGTATTTCACTAGATAAATTCTGTGCCAAATGAGATACAAACAAACACACCAAAAAATATAATATGCACATATCTGATATTACTGAAGAGCAAAGCGTGTAAGTCTTACAATTTGAGCTCATTTTAGTAGGATGAGCCATTGCCCTGGAAAAATAAAAGCTCCATGAAACTGTTATCATATATTGTCAGCACAGTCGTGGAAATAATCATAGAATTATAGGATCATTTAGGTTGGAAAAAAACCTTAATGATTTGGTGCATCTGAGATATTAGTATTTTTCCTGTGAAGGCTAGAATCAGTAATAGGACTTGCTCAGTGATGTCATGGTTAGATGGAGCAGATGTAGACATTTTGAAATATTTGCAAATTCTTTAATAACTACATAATGAACAAATTCCTCAAACATCTTAGTTTCCACTCTTGCTTGCAAATACCACGATTTTCATGAAAACGGATAATTGTAGCTAGGGTTTAACAGCAGATTTATAGTTATAATGTAGGTTTTTATGAAATATGCTACAGGAAGCTCTTCAGTACATTAGAATGCAAATAATTGAATCCATGCTTTTCATAACATGTCCTGAATGTCTAGTGAAATAGAACTACTGACTATTCCCTGTAATATTTTTCCATGTTACTTCACAAAATGTAGCAATTTGTAATAAATCTGTTTGGTAAGCTAGTTCTAAAGCATCACACAAGATCTTTTCCACTTTCCAAGATCTTTTCCAAGGCATTATCAATAACTCTGTATATTATAAATGTGGGGAAAATACATTCCACGGTCACAGGTGATCTTTCAGCTTCTTTATGGATGAACAAAATTTTCTCAGAGATTGACAAGCCTTAATGTCACATTCTGCAGAGAAAAACAATAGAAGAAGAGAGCACCTCCTCTTGTAATGAGATAAATCATCAGCTGAAGCTTTCAAGTTGGCCTCAAATTTTGTAGTTGCATCATGATGTGGTTCTGGTGTACCATGATGTGTATGTGCAAAAGCAAAACAATACTTCCCTAGTAAACTTGTATATAGATCTGTTCAAATGTAAGTCATCTCCATCATACACAGTACAGGTGCATTCAAAAGATCTCAAAAGAAATGTGCTGGCAGAGGTCAAAATGCGTGTCAAATTCCGAGCTCCTGAATATCTTCATGTTCTTTGCTCTTTCACAAACTATGTGGTGAGAGGGAGCACCATGTCTTATGGCTTTCTTTAACAGACTGTGTCAGTAATCATATTTCAGATTCAGATACCTCAGCAACTGATAGAATTTCTTGTTCAATACTTAGAGAGGAGTAACTTCTCTGTAACTCAGTTCGTCTTTCTGTTGTCCTGTCCTCCATCAATTCACTAAGTGGTTAAGGAATCATACTGAGTTGTGCATGTGTATCTTTTATCTCATGTGACTCTGGCTTAAACTCAATCATCTGCACTTCTTAAACATAAACCAAGTAATTTTCAAAAAATTATAGCTAATAATAAAAATTCAGGTAGTAATCCAAGTAAAATTATTCCTGACATATACATTGTGTCTTTTCCTTCTGCAGCTCCACAAGAGTGAAATTCTTGTTCGTCATGAATGAATTTTACCTTTGGCAGCTTGGAAATGTATTCTTTTAATTGAATTTTTACTGTAATCCAAACTTGTTTAAGAGACTAAAAAAATTTTGCTAAACCTGTTTGACTCAGAACATATGCTTAAGTCTGTTGTAGCTCACTCAGGAGTGCTTTTGTGTGTGGTACAGAATGGATTAGTTAGATGTAGTAAAAGGTAGCAATCAGTAAATTATTTGTGATAATATGTCATTTATTAAAGATTTATTTACAAACCACATGTTAAAAAGCATTAGGACAATCTCTGCTTTATTATTTTAAGCAGCGCTTTTCACTTTGATTGCATGTAGTAACCTCAGCTTCAGAAGAGGTCTTATTTTTGCATGACAAATCCCTCCTGTACTTTTACTCTGAATGCTTTTAGTTGTACTGCATTTCTGAAGTTCAATCATGTAGATTTTCACTTCCCACTCCTCTTTCTAGTATTAGTTAACATGGCTGTTCTTAAGCATATTGAATTATGGAAACAATGAAAGCAAGGGTGCCTATAGGCAGCTCAGTCATATATGTCCATGTGAAAGTTGCCAGCACACTGCCTGGGGGAAAGCAACCTTTCTGCCTTGAGATACCAAGATATGCTGTCAGCATTTTCTAGGAGAAAATGTGTTTCTGTTTTAAGTTCGAGAATGAAAAGAATAAGAAAAAATAATAATAATATGAACTCTGAGAATAGCATAGAGGTGTGTTTATAAGCAAAGCCCCTGGTAAATCATTAGATCTCTATCATTTGAGTCTGTGACAAATACTCTAGCTTTAAAATACTGAAATATCTTTATGTCTAATGATTGTCGTTGTGCCTCAAAGTGTCTGCCTACCTGGGGGAAGGTGTAAAAGTTGTGGGAATGGTCCTTGAAATGAAAAGTAAGAGTGAAATCAAAGTGGCATTGGCTGGGGTTGCAATTCATAGTCAAATGGTGTCTGTGCTTGAAGAGTCACTGAGAATGACATCTCCTTTCTTAAAGACACTGAGTGAATAGGAATAATTACAATGAGTTCTGCAATAAGACGTAGATATTCTCTTGACAGTTTATAATAGTTATGATTTTCTTGCCAATGTAGCAAAAGCTAAAACCAAATTGCTTGGATTAACAAAAAAATCAATTAAAAAGCTCTGATGGACATGATTAATATTATTTTTAATGTAATTCAGTATTATAACTGAAAAAAATTAAACTCCTTTCAAAAGTAGCCAAGCAAATACACATCTGGCAACAGCCATCATTGGAGACAAAAAAATTGTCATGTTCTAGTATGGTCTGGCACAAACGGCTGTTGCCACTCTTCTGCTGAGCAATGCACCTGTGGATGTTCAACACCAGCACACAAATCCATGGGCTGCAACCCTGCTCATGTGCTTTTCTGTCCTCTGCAGCCAGTGAATTCTATGTGCTAAAAAGCTGTTCTGCCATTAACCTGCTAGCCCTGTGCAACAACAATACAGCAGGAGGAATGATTTTCATTCCTTAGAAAGCTGCATGAAGTTTCATTTCTGTCTTGTATCACAGCTCATTGCAGGTAGCCTGAACTTGCGTTAAAACTTAGCTGAGAAAAATTGGCTCTCAGTGATACTCACTCATTGTTTTATCTTTTATTTTTATGAGCCCAGTGCTAAAGAAAAACTTCCTTTCATGTAAAATGATGATATGGTTAATGTGAATGGAGAAAGCTGGGAATAGACAGCAAGATTGAAAAGGAGTAAAGGAAATTATGTTGTTTGAAATACAACCCAGTAAATGCATATACTAAAGCCCAGTGTTGCATGAAGACTCATCCAATTTTTCTCATAAGTAAGCTTAGGAAAACAAAGACATAAATAAATAAGAAATTTTTATTTATTTACTACAGTCACCAAGGAGAAGGCAAATTTTCAAAAGCAATATGAACACCTTTGTAAATACAAGCAAAATACCCTGAAATGAATTGGGACAACAGGAACAAATTTTTGTTGATTCTAATGCATTTGGGATTGAGCCCTAAACAAGAAATTGGAGAGGGTATTCCATAATAGACAGGAGCATGAAACTCCATGTTTGCCAGTGGGGAAAAATAGCCAATGAATCAATCATCTCTGGTGTTGGTGATGTACAGCAACCTGAACAAAGGCTGATGGCAGTGCTGGCACATGCTGGAGAATGGGTAACACCAGGTACCCACGGTGCAAGCTGGCAGGAATGTCAAGAGACCAGAGTGCAGTGCTCAAGAGTAAAGGGAATATTGAGAGATGTGAGTGCTTTTGCTGGAAGGAGAGCATTTAGTTTCCAATAAAAACACAAGAGAAACCATCTCAAATCCAATTCACTGAAAAGACTGAGAGAAAAAATTGATTTTTTGCCATGCTGTGACTATCTCCTGACTAGAGTTTCATTGGAGTAAATTAATTTTGTTAAAATTTTTCTTCTACAGTAAATAAAAATGTAAACAGAGGATCTTATCAACATGAGTGTCCCAACAATGTTACAGAACCTGAACAAGGCAGGGAAAGATGTTACTTAGGAGACTCCAGATGAAAATCCAAATTTTGTGAATTACATCTGGAAACTACAAGGACTTTCAGAGGTCTTGGACAGGCTGGTGAGAATAATATCACTCCACAGCCAAGCACCCACAAGACAGCCCAGCTTTTTCAAGCAGTCAATGTAGAATAAATTTGATAATTCAATCTGCAAGTTATAACAGCAATATCTGGGTGATAGAAGGAAAGACATACATTGGGATTTAGAGAGATGTGTACTGCCTTCTAACAGAGACAAGAAGGCAGTACAGACTTCAGATAAAGAAAAAAATACTTTTTTCAGCAGAGACAACAGAAAAGCTTAAGGGAAGAGAACAGCCTTAGAAATAGAAGAAAGTCTACCTAGTAAAAATGATGGTGTGTTAATTTTCATTTATGTGAGGAAACCTTTTCATAAATAAAATGGGGAGAGAATCAAGTGGGAACGCTCTCTTGTGGCAGTAAGTTGTACTGGTCCCTTGCATGCAGTACTGGAGTGATTAATTTTGACTAATTTGAAATGTAAAATCTGAACGAAAGGCTGATATAACTATACTCATACATCATGTGGCTGTAATAGTTGGACTGTCTGGGATCCAGGAGATTCCAGCAGAAGTGTCCCAAAACTCCCATGATGTGCTGAACCAGAGATGGGGAATTCCATCCGCTCAACACACGCTGCAAGAAACATTGTGATTAAGTTTTTGTGGTCTTTCCTCATGCTGACACCTTATCTGAGCTGGTTCTCTGCCAATTAATTTTCTTCCAAGCCTGACACAAAGTCAAACATTAAGAAAGCAAATCATACTGTTGTATCGGTGACAGAAAATGAGTCAGAGCAGGGTGTATTCTGTGTTCTATAGCTCAACTCTGTCCTCTGTAACAGCTCATATATCTGACTGCCAGGGAAATAAAATATGGAGATCCTTAGGGCTGCTAATGACAAACAAAAATTGCCTTTTTATAGCTCCTGCAGGAAAATTACTAGCCAAAAGTAGAACCATCTTCCCAGACTCAAGTCTGCAAATATAACAACAAAATATTGTAGTTAAAATAAATAAACAATGTTTGAGCGGTGTAAAATCATGATATGCATAGTCTACCATTATGCATCAACAAGTAAATGGGCAAGAGTGAAATTAATACAGTGTCCAAGGCTCTCTCAGACAAAAATATGTTTGAAAGAAATTAAGACATCTGTAAAAGATGTGTCAAAATCTTTTTCTACTTGAATATGTTTGCTAAACATATTTATTAGCAAGTTAATATTAACTGGTGGCACTACAGACATCTGTTGATCTGACCAGTAATGATGCAGCAATCACTGATTCTCCAGTGAATGGTTTACACCAGCACCTGTGGATCTTCTTGCATAATGAGTGTGACTAGCCTTTGATAAACTGCTATACATCCCCAGACTTTTAGCCAGTAGCTTACTCAACCTATATACTGCCTCCCATAAACAATTCAATCTGAATCCATTTCAGGAAAAATATTATTCTCAGGGTAGTGGCTCAGTTTGCATTGCTTCTACCAAACAGTTTTCTGAAAGGCATCCCCTGAGCTTAAGGCAGTCTACTTGCAACATTTCAATTGTTTTATTTCTTCTTTTTCCTTTCTTTGTTGTTGCTCTAAATTAAACTCTATTGGATACTGCAGCATTTCATATTATAACAATGCCTGTCAGGAGTTCTTTACTGTGCATGATAAAATGTAAACTCTTTAATTAGCTTTTTTGTAATAAACATTGGAAACTACTTTAGCATCTTAATCAGTAGAGTTTCAAAGTTATTTTGCTTTTTACTTGCCTCTGCTGCTTTTCTTTGTTTGCTATGCACTATTACTCTGTTGAAAGCTATCATTTACAGTTTATCCCATTATTGATGAGCAGTGTGTTTGCCTTTGCTATTTCTAACTAAAACCAAATATTTTATTAAAAGTCTCCTAACATTGTGCCTTAAGCACTTTGACAGAAAACATTTCAAAGAACATCACTCACTGTAAGGTGAGTTTGCTGGAAAAAAGTTGCTCTAATTTACTTAACCCAACAGTGGCAACCAGATATCACAAAATACCCAAGATATTCTGAAAGCAAGCATTTACAAAGGGGCTGCTGAGTGGATTGCTGGCTGCTGAAGAGTATCAGACATGGTTGTCTTACCCACAGTTTTAGTAGACTAATCTATTTTTACTGTGATTGGGATTTGGAACACAGTTACATTGGTCTTCCTTGCTAGCCCCCAAAGCAGCAATATGGTGCTAATTATGTGATTCTCAAGGAGTAAAAGTCAAATAATAAAAGGTATTTGGAAGAGAACACACCCTAGATGTTTCTTGGACATGGATGAGTATTTTTTAATAGCTTTTTTTCCCTCCTCCATTTCCAGGTTTGAGCAGTAAGAAAAGAAAAGGATCTGAGGCTGTTACAAAGGCTGGACTTTACACATAGTTATGCTTTCTGCAGCAATCAGCTGTTTAGCTGCTGAGATCCATGAGCTGCAGATACCCACAGTGGAAACAATCCACCACGAGATGCTCCTCCAACAACCTGCTGGGTAGACAGGAAGCTGCAGCTGCCTCAGAGACAGCTATGGCAGGACCCTCTTAGTCCTTCTCCTGTGTTGTCTGAATGCCTGTCGAGCAGGAGAAAGCTGGGGCTGAGTAACAACTTCTTTTTCACTTCACGGCTTACTGACAGGGGTCAAAAATCTGATGCCAAATTAAAAATACTGAAAATAAAATTATGTCTTTTGGATTCTCCTCATTTTTTAATGCCCTGCTACCCAAAGCACCTGGAGGAATAATGGTATTTATAACATTTAGATGCAGGGGGGCCTTTTTGTTAGTTCGGGGTTTTGCTTTTGGTTTGCTTTGGTGTTTCTTTGGGTTTTTGTTTTTTATTTTTTTTAATTACAGTGTGTAATATGATGCATTTGGTGCCTCCTGAGGACTGTCTTAAAAAGCCCAGCAGAAATCAAGTTCATTATTTGGGCCTTCTGCAACTGATAATTGAAGAATTACAGTTGAGAAGGGATGTAAGTAAGTAAGTTTGCATTTGAAAGTGGGAAATGATCCTCACCAAGTTCATCTCTCATGAATTAGACTATCTCTCATTCCTGAAGTGCTGGACAGGATGAAGACTAGGAGATCATATGAAAGAGACTCCCTTGATCTGTAGCAGCACCACTGTGCCACTTAACACCCCAAAAGATTTAATATTAAACCTTTTGGAATTGTATATTCTTTTTGAAGAGATTATATTATTAATTTCTATCTTGAATATTGTTAAGATAACAAAGGCAAGTTTTACTACTAAATATAAAAATCTGCTACTTGCTAAGACAGAAAACATTTTCTTGCTAAGGGTTAATCAGTAACTAAATGTTCCTGGTCTGTGACATAACAAATATCTCAGCTTTATACCTATAAGCTCACCTAAGGATTACGTTCTACTGTGTGGCATTATTTCAGTGGCTTGTTCAGAGCTGTTGAATCAAATGTAATATTTGAACAAGTAAAATATATTTGAGAATATTATTTCAAATACAGAGTTAAAACTACCACAGCTACAAAAATGCTGATGTTTCCTTATAACCCTAGTCCAGCTATCTACTCTATCTACATTATTATCCAGTTTTTAATTAGTTGTTAATATCACAATTATTTGTTTTCATTAAAAAAAAAAAGACCTAGTGAAAGCCAGCAGTCTGCCAAGCAGTCTGCTTTCCATCAGATTCCTTCTTTTCAAAGGGATGTGTCTACTGGAATACAAAATGGACTAAATAAAAGGTCATCAGAATTCCCCAAATTGTTTTGGCTGAAACTGTCCAAAATGATTCAGTCTGAAGCAAATATTTATATGGACACTTTCAGTCTGAAAATATACAGTCAAGAAACTTAGATACCTAATATCTGGAAGGCTTTTCTTTCAGCGTACATTAATAAGCAGTGATACGCTTCTCTTTGTATTAACCAGGATTTGACTGTTAGGAAAAATTAACCAATTCAAAATTTAGGGTTAATTATCGAACACCATCTCAAACCTTTATTCAGAAATCAAGGGAAGTGAAACTGAACTATCTAAGGTTCCATTTTCCTAGTCCCAAAATCAGCATCATCATTTTAGTTTAGCTGTGATCTGTGGCTTCACTGAGAGCACTTGCTGTTTCGTTGTTTTCACTCGTCAGTGGGAGCATGCAGACACTAGACACAGGTTATTTGGTTATTCACAGATAGACATACTTGCCATTCCTAAAATATGCTTCAATGGAAGTTTTGTTTCCTGAGGCTTTAACTCTTACACTTCAAATTGGCATTTAACTCTTGTGACTCCTACTACTTTCAGGTCAGAGTGGCTCCGTCTCCCAGGAATGTTTAGTATTGGTCCAGAATTTTATATGTTTACAGTTTTAACATGTCCTCCACTCTATGACATCCTCCTTTTAAGCAGGTGTGTCTCCCAAACAAAATGGAGCAACACATTTCAGCACTGCCTGTTAATTACCATATCCATCTCCTATTCATCCTGCTGCATTTCATCACTGCAGTCCCAGAGAGCTAGGGGCAGAGGAGGTAGACTGATTTCTCATTTCATTCTGGGCTTTCAGGTGTATGCTGTGGTTTAAGTCTCTGAATATAGACCCAGAAAAGTTACTTTCACAGAAGCTTTAGCATGAGCTTCCAAAAATGTACATTGCTGTATTCTTCTTTCCTTTTCCTTCTCTCCAAGGAGGAAGGTAAGGAGCCATTGTCTCTAGAACCATGATAGTGTTCTAAAAATAATAAACACTTCCAGACATGTGCTTGGGACCTAAGGCAGGAGACACTGATACCCTGAGATAAATCTTTATATCTCTTATCAGCATCATCTTCAAAAACTCCCTTCCTGTAGTCTGACTGCCCAAAGGTGACAGAGAGCCATTTCATGTCAGTAGGGGTTGCACAATGCAGGACACTTCACTTGAGTAATTAGTCAGTGTTAAGGATGTAGACAGTCTTTTGTTTTATTAAAGACCAGAATATTATTCTGAGTTTTATATTTCCTTCATTTACAGATGAAAATTATAATTCACTCCTTCTATGTGTGAAGTTCAGGTTCATAGCAATTGCTTGTGAAATAGGATTCATTTTCTTTGTCTCCCAGTTTGCTATTTCTTGCAGCTTTCAGGATACACAGAGATATCTTCAGGAAAGGGACCCTGAGTCAGCGAGAGTTTTGAGGTAGATATTGTTCTGATGGCAAGCACACAAAAAACATCCAGTGAACTCTGAAATTCTAGTTTTTTAGCTCAGACTAGAACAATGGATCTTTTTAAAGAGACAAGTGAGGCCTGCTTAAGTAAGACAATAAAAGTAAGAGAATACAAAAATAAATTTTCCTTTGCCCACTGTATCCTTGCTTTTTTTGAGCCTTGCTCTGAATCCAACAGCTTTCAAGGGCTTCTTGTGCAAAACTCAATGCAATCCTCTCTTAAGAAAAGGGGAGTTTTCTTTATTTTTTGTTTCGGTGGGGTTTTTTTTTGTTTTGTTTTTTAGTTTGTTTGTTTGGATTTTTTGGGTTTTTTTTTTTTTGTTTTTGTGGAGGTTTTTGTTTGTTTTTTGTTTGTTGTTGTTGGGGTTTTTTAAATTTTTTTTTCCTTCTTCTTCTTCTCTATTTTTTCCTGTCCACTTGAACGTGTGACCCTGATCTCCTCAGGAACTGCTGCTCCTTCTGAAGGCTTCTTTCTTGTTGGACACTGCTTGCCCACACACACTTCATCACAATTTTTCCCATCTATAGACACACTCACTCTCAGGTAAGACACAGAGGGAACCCCTTGGCCCAGAGCATTCCCTCTGATTCATGTGAGTTAGTGAAGACCAGATGAAGGTCAGCTTGCCCCTGCTGCCAGCCACTGTGCTTTTTAGAGACCATAACAAAATAAATCATGAACAAACATGGAACATTGTTGTATCTGTTCTCTTCCTCTCCAAATTCCATGCATAAGGTTCAATTTTATGCTATCATCAGGGGCCTACTCACAGCAGAGACCAAACTGGCATTGCTCATAATGAATTAATACAAACCTCAAAGAGAAATTAAGTTCTTTCCATTTTCTGTCATTAAGGGATATAAGATAAGGCAGGGGAAGGCCAAAACAAGTGCTTTGGAGGATGTATGATTTTAATAGAGTGAAGCTGTAGACATGACAGAGTGCTCTTGTATCAGAGCTAGAGGGTGTTTTATTTTGCACTGATATTTCTGGGGTCTAAATTACTTCACTGCCAATGGTCATTTCTAAAGCAATGAGGTTAAAACAATATTTGGTATGATTTCTTGAAGAGTTCGATCTGAAAATGAATAGAATGATGTGCTCAGACTGTAATAGACTCAGCTAAAAGAGTGTGGCTAAGTACAGTCCTCATTTGACAAGCTGTATGCTTTATAGAACATGTTTAAGTAGAAATACAAATGTGTGTAAACTCCTGCCCAATAGAGCTGAATTGCAGTATTGCCTATTCTGAGCATCTGAAAATCAAAAGTCACATCTCTAGACTGTGCCAGGGGATGAAAATCAGAAACCATCTTATATATTTAAAATTGTATATTGTCTTAGGGCTGCTAAGGTGAGACAAAACCTGAATCTATTGCCTTAATGTGGAAACATGGAGTTGAGGTTTAAAAAACACCACATGAAAATGTCAGGTAACTCCAAATAACAGCACTGTCGGTGTGCACCTGGACAGAAAGGTAAAAGGGCAAGACGTCGCCCAAAGGTCATGGCACAGAAGAAACCTAAGAATAAGTTTTAACACTTGCAGCATCAGTACTTATAGATATAACAAGATCTAAGGCTGGCAGGCTGCTTGCAGCCTAAAGGATTGCAACATTCCCAGAGGAAAGGCAGGAAAGAAAAGAGTGAAAGATATTGGTTGGGCAGCCCGAGAGAAGAGTTAATTGTGATGAGTGGGCCTCTCTGAGATTCTTGGGAATGGTGTGACTCATTTGGTGGTGTGATCTGGCCATTCGTAAGTTTAACAATTCTTAAAACCAACTTATCTTAAAAATGCTTGTATACTAATCACATGTGACCTAGCTTCCAGAAGGACTGGAAGACCCTTTGACCCAGGCTGCCCACTTTGGACTACCTCAAGTCTGACCTTGCTTTGATGATGGTTGTACTTTGTGGGGACTAATCTGAGTACAGCAGTCTATATTGCTGTAAGTTTGTGAGCACTCATACACTTGCACAGCTGTTAAAGAAGAGCCTATATGCAGGTGGATATAATGCAGAGGAAGGGTAAGGTACCTTACATGGTGATCTAATATGACATGTTACATTTAGATCACTTTTGAAAGCCAAAACTAAACAATCAGGTTATTGTATGGAAATGTCAATGAGCTACTCTGCCTGTGGCTAGTTTGCTAGCATTTTTTCATTATGGAGTCATAACTGCAAGCATACGTGAAACCATAGATGTAACTTTTGATTATTATATTATTCCAAAGATAAAGATACTGATGCATAGAGCCAACACTTAGGCGTATATTTATAACTCTAATAAGGAGAATGTCAATCTCATTACTCGCAATTTAATGTGTAATACCAACATCTTAATGTACCATCAGTCTGAACCCAAACCAAACTTCTTGAAATAGACAAGATCTCATGATACATGTTCCCCACATGTTTCTTCTCTCTTTTAACAAAAGCAAAAAGAAAACTGATCAAGAAAAGTCACAATTAAAAAAAAAATAAAATAAGCGCTAATCTTGGGAAGAATGTCTCATTTTCTTCCTTCCTTTTGGCAGTTTTCTAGGCTGCTGTAGATTGAAGAAAATAGGAATAAGCATCTTTCGACCACAAACAGATGTGCTTGATAAAGAAAATGTCAGCAAAAATACTAAAGCAATGTGTCACAGCAGCTTTCTGACAGATAGAGGGAAAAGGTAAAAAATGTTCTATCATGTCCGACAAGGTGTTCTTTTTGAGATTTAAAGATCACTGTGCAACTTTAAACATGTTTGTCACTTTGGCTCTGACTGGAGCTATCTGGAGCTTCACAAGAACTTTATCAGCTCAACATAGGGGGGAAGAAAGAAGCCCATTCCCATTTATCTCAGCCAGGTTCCCTTCAAAGCCAACAAATAAATTACAGTGTACATTTGATACAAATTGATTTCTTAACTCAAATAACAATGTTGTCCTCCCAGTCAGGCCATGTGTCACTCATTCGCGAGGCTGAGTGAAAGGCTCAATCTGTCTGCGTGACAGAAATAGGCCTGACGCATCTCACCGAGGAATGCTAATAACCCCGGCCTGGCCCGGGCCTTTGTGGGCAAGCCGCGATAAGGAAAATCAGCCCGTCCTGTCAAACGCCGTGAAGGCCTGATCGCTGTTTGTTCCAACAAGCTGCATAGGCCTCGGAGTCGCCATCCTATTTCATGTAGTAAATGAGAGGAAAATAAGATCCGGCTACCATGGTTAAGATGCCGGTGACTGTGATGAAGCTGAAGTGAAAGGAAACCCCATTGAATATCTTGAACTGATCTTATCAGCTGCTGGAGAAATGAGATATTGGCAGGGGCTGTTGAGTTTCTCACAGCTGAGCAGGTTAATAAGGTTGGGGGGCAGGCCACAGGCTAATTGGATTTGCCTTGGTTTGATAAACAGTGGCAGGCCCATTGCCAGAAAAACATACACAATGTGGCTTTTTCTCTTTGTTTCCCTTTAAGCCATACGGGGTAAAAAAAAAAAAAAGCTGAAAAAAACCTGGGGTTTTTTCCCTTTTTTTGAAGCTAGAGGTATCTTCCTGAATTCCCAGATGAAGAGGCCAACAAAGTCAAACTGTGAAACAGTAGTTGTTGGTTGTTCTGATTTTAATCAAACACCATTTAACCCGCCTGACCTCACAAAGTCAGCTCACATCAAAACAGCACAACTGTAAGAGCTAACTAGAAGCAGAAGGAAATAACAACCTATTGAAGCTTTCCAAAGGTTTAAAATATTCAAAAGGAACCAATTTTGCAGCCTCATCTCCGGGCAGATGCAGCCTGGGCGGAACAGACAGCCCACGTAGCCATCTCCATGCTGCGCCCAGTGCAGGCACCCAGGATGTGCCCATGGCTGATGGGCAAGGTGCCAGCACCCCTTCAGCCCTCTCTAAAGTTTGATTCCATGGTCCTTCAGCTCTTGCCATAACCCTGTGTCTTTTCCATGCTGTTACTTGGCAGGATCTGGCCTGGAATTTGCAAGAAGTTGAAGAGCTTTTTGATTAAACACTGCACAACTGTGCCCTGCAGGGCAGGCAGAAGGCTCCATTACCCCCGTATTGCTGCATGGGTTGCTGCGAGCTTCCACCCACACTGCCCAACAAAACCTGCCAAAATGCCAAGACCTTTGCATGACCATGGAAATGTAATGCTTTGAAAAACGTTTAGCTGTTGAAGTTGCTACTGAGTGCCTCTGATAAAATCTGCTACATTTAGTTTCGTGAGGTTTGGCTTGTATTTTCTCCACTGACTCTTCTGAATCTTGAGTCTATTTTACTTTGGATTGGCATCGGCCGGGCCGGTGCAAGGAGAAATAACCAAATGACAGTGGTGCTGTCTTATTCACTGCAGATACAAATATAGCACCAGGGCAAGGCAGTGGAGAATTACTTAGAGCCACAGAGGAATATGCATACTTTTAATATAAGTGTGAGCACATGAATACATTTTTCAGTGTGTCCAATGCTCCACACTCTGGCATATGAACATCAGAATCTTTTTACACACTTCTGTGATTTATCTATAAAAGTTATCAGTGGAACCAGTAACCAGTGAGAAAATACATGCTATCCCAGTGGAGAGCTTCTAAGTATCTTAATTTTTTCCTTTTATTTAGTTTCTGGTGCCTTAATGAAATATGTTTTCTCACCGTCAGATTCAGTGAGTCAGACAAGATGAGGAACTAGAAGGAAACATGTCCAAGCTTGTTCCATATTTTATTTTTCTTCATTCAGAATGGGAACTTTTCTGAAATTTTTTGAAAGAAGAGATTAATTTCTCTGAGGAAATATTTCTTATCACGTATATCACTTATGTGAGAAACACAAGTAATGTTTGAAGTTTTGGTTTAAATATGACCACAACAAAGAGTTTCCACTCTCTTCAGCTCCATTATTTAGAAAAGTAATTGTATTTATGACTTTATTATTTACTCTAATTTATATTTCACTACTTTAAAACATTATCATATTTTATTAGACTCTCTCAGAATATGATGTCAAAATAAATAGTATTGCACATCTCACTTTTGTTGATACACGAGCAGATATTTCATAAGCAACTCTTTCCTGCTTAAATTTTACAAGTTTCTGAAAGCAAAGAATACCATTTTCAACAAACATTGCCTATGCAGGTAGCTTAACATTTTAGCAGGTTCAGAAGTATTCTGTTTTGGGGCAGTTTAGATTCCTCTCCTAGACTGACTACACCTCCCTGTCCTTTGGGTTTTCTTTATATATTTGCCAAAATAGAATCAGAATATAACTTGCCCAATGAAGCAGATACATTTGTTTAGAAATAATAATTAACTTCCTAGAAAACAATGCCAGTCCTCGCCTGAGATGTGCAATGTTGTGGAATATAAAACTACCTCTTCCATCTGCTAGCTGAACTGCTGCCTTACTGAAGATGAAATTCCTTTTCATTCTCTGTTCCAAAGAATATCTAATTTGTAGGATGTGAATTGGTTTGAACAGAACAGAAAGTAGATTATTTTTTCCCAAAAGGATGCAGCTAAAGACTGGTCTCCCACCTGCTAACCACATGTCATAACTGTGGGACTAGCAGCTTCTCTAGAGCAGAGAAAGTCCAGGCAGTTCAGAACTTACCACGTCCTTTGGCTCTGGAAGAAAACATAAGAGAAAGGGAATGATTCGCCAGCAGAAGAGTTTCTCAGATCAAGATAATCAAAGAGATATTTTTTAATTTATTTTTTTAAATTTATTTCTTTTTTTTTTGGTTTTTGGCCTGGAAACATGTAAGAGAAATTTTGTTTCATGGTAAATAAGAACAAAACCTGTAAATAATATTGTAACTGAAAAAATGAAACAAAACCCAATCCCTGTATCATGACCAAAATGAAACCAATCAGGGAAAATTAAGAAAAGAAAATAATTTCATCTAAACTTTGCTTAAATTAAGACTCAGGTTTGTTTTTAAAGGAAGAAAACTCTTTCCTCACTTTGAATATGTTTCTGGACACCATTCCATGATACAAAATTGGCTTTATACTTGCAATGACTTATGCATAATAGTTTCTTCCTTTCACATTTTGAGTGTTTTATTATTTTTGGATGCACATCAAAACACCATGTGGCACATGTATAAGGCAGACTGGGGTAATGGAAGTACATTTTCTGCAGCATAAATACTGTCTAGAATTAAGCTGACAAACGCCCTGTCCAAAATCCAGGTCCACTACCAGTGAAATTAATAAAATTTGCTCTTTTCAATAATAGTAGGATCAGTATTCAGTGGTTTTCCAGCCTTACATAAAGCTTGCAATAATGCTCCTATATTTGCTGTAAGTTGCATTTGGAATCATTAATTGGTCTAGTTTCCTGATATCCCAAAATAGCAATGAACAGATAAATATGAAATAATATCTTTTTAAAATCATGAAAAATAGCAAATAAACTACATTTGAACTACTGATTTTAAAATTGTATCAAGACCAAGTACTTAACATAGCAATGTGTCCAAGGACTGATTTTATTACCTTGCTATATTTCAAGAATTATTTAAATAACTTGCCAGCTAATGTTTTCTATTAAGACTCAACATTTATGATCAAAGTTTATCTTTTATTCAATTTTAATTTTTAAAAAATAGACAATACATAAATCAGAGCTAATAATAGCAGCTCCAAAGACATCTCATAAAGACTAACATGTGCTTTTACCTTTAATCTCAGTGAGAAGCCCCTTGCCTATAATGGAAGAATTCACAGAATATAAAATTGAGCAGATTATCATATCTTTAAAAGACAAGGGCCTAAAGAAGCACCTGATAATTAGTACCGAGTGATACAATATGAATAGAGCTCATAACAGGGCACTGAGGGTTTCTTGGGATCATTGTACTACTGTTTTTGGAAGGAAACAGATGAATCCTGAACTTTGAAAAAATAATTGCCTCAAAGCACAAGCAAGATATCAATAATTAGCAGGTATTGTGGAACAATCTGACTGAAGAACATTTTCACCTCCTATGTGGCAAAATTTCTATGACACTTACTAAATTTCATATTGAGAAGTCAAAGGAATAGAGATACAGAACAGATTCTGAAAATGTTCTTCTTCAAGAATAACCATTACCAAAATATCTGCTCAGTATTTGCATGTCCAATAATGGGATGAGGCAGCTCTGCCTCTCCCCAAAGCATAAGGCACTCCACATACTTGGTTATACAGTTTTTAAACAAGATTTCCTTAGGCTTCCTAACAGTTTACTTTTTAAGTGAAATAATTAATTGAACAAAGATTTACCAATGAATTAGTTTCTTATAAGGTATATAAATGTATTAAGAATAAATATCCTGAGAAAAATTAAGAAAATCATACAGAATGTGAAAATTAACACAAATACATT
>VYZT01031116.1:0-20330 GCA_013400735.1 Pomatostomus ruficeps | reverse complement strand
AGAGGAGAGGAGACACTGGAACTGTTTGCCCAAAGATGTGGATGTCCTTATGAATATCTAATATCTGTATATCTAAGCAAAATTTCTGGTGTACTAATTTATGTCTGATTCTTTTCATCCTATGGCTGTGCACCTCCAGAGTTTATAGTAACATATAAAAATCTTCCACAGGAAAAAAATATTTTTATATTTAAACATATCCAACTAAATAAATAACTTGTAATCAGACACAATTTCCTCTGAGTTATACTGCGTCAATTCCTGCTCTTGTTCAACTAAACATAATTAATGATAAGAAAAAATATTCATCATCTTGATTGCAATAATTTACTCTTCTTTCAATTATGTGGCTGCAAAATTAGGGATAAAGTGGTGTATTTCAGAGGCTGTGAAAATTTTCTTATTGCATCATTTTCTCCTTTGATCACTTATTGATATGGATCTCACAAATTTAGTCAAACATTTAGCTTCACGTTGACTTTTGTGAATTTCTATTTTCATTAATTCTGATTTTCTGTGTAAAAGTGTATTAAAATGAATCAATTTTTAACAATATCAGTGAACATTACAGCAAATGGAGATGATAGCACACAATTTTAAATTAACTTATGTGTAATGCAAGAAAAAAATATTCTTACTGAAAACACAATTATGTTCCAGGGTGGTCTTATTGGTCAGTGGTAGACTTAGTCAGATGTTCAGAAGAATGTGTTTCGAGAAACAGATTCCCTATTTTCCAAATGAGTAGGTGGAATCTTCTTATTCTAGGGGTCTAGGGTGCTGAATTTTTAAAAATATTTTTGCTTAGTAGTTTTTTCTTATAAGAAACTACAATTTTTCCATACTTTGAATCATGGATTTAATTATTTCTGTATTCATCAACTCAAGCAAATCTGACCAAGTTATGAGCCTTTAAAATTTCTGTTATGCACCTTCTGTTCAAATTTACAATAATTATTTCAAATTCTTAAGAGTGAGATATGGTTACCCTGTTCATCTTAACTCCTACCAATTGTCATATAGTGCCAGGGAAGATACATTTGTAACAAATCTTTGATTGCTCCATGAAGTACTGAACTTTCTGAATCATACTGTCATGTTTTAATCACAATGATATTTCCATTGATTACACTGTCTAAACCCCATAAGATACAGGGGTTTGTTTTCTAATAAAGTTCAGGTTTTTTAAGGTTTACGGCTTTTGGGTTGCAATTTTAACAATGGATTAAACATACAGTTCACATAGAAGCTGTTAGCTCTATCAAAATCCATATTGTATTATGCTTTCCTTCTATTTTGTGAACTTTGCAAAAGCATCTTGAAAGTCACTAGCATTTTTTTTTTATTTCACAAGAATATAGTATATTTCAAAGCAATTGGTTTTTAATGAGAAGAAAAATATTACACACTTTTAGTGTTGTCAAACTGTGTTGAAATCTTTACACCAAAAGTAAAGAGTAGTTTACATTTACTTTGTAATCCCTAATAGAAGAACTGGTAACAACACTAAAATTATTATTGCTTCCAGAATTATTCTCAAATGCTTACTTTATGAGTATTTATATATTTCAAAATATATATTGATAATTTTAAAATCAATATTTCAAAAATTTACACGGCCCTTAATTTTTTTTTCACTCAGTTGGAAGCTAACAAAGCCAAAGCTGCTTAACCATTTTTAAAATACCTTCAGATTAATAATCATAATATCACTATGAAGGTAAAATTTTCTTTGAGATCAATCTCTTGTCTGTTCATTAAAGGTTTACCAGGTTCTAACCTCAAAAAGAAGAAAAAAAATCTAGTTCAAACCAATAACTCATTGGGGTTTTGTGAACTATAGCCAAAGTATTTTGAAAATGCTAAAAAAATAAACACCCACATGAAGAAAAAAATGTTGTACAAAACTAAGGGGTCCATGTAGTGACACAGTCCATCCTACTTTGATGGATTTTTCTTTTAGTTATTCAGAGATACCTTTAATAAAGAGTTTATGTTACATTCACAGTGATATATATCTTTTTTTGTCTTGCAGAATAAAAATATCCTTTCCATTCCTGCTGACCCATCTGAGTACTGCTTTCTCCATAACAACCTTATGAACCACCTTTCTCAGGTCTCCCATTTGATCCTGTAGCTTGAGATCATGTTTTAAAAAATGTCATATTCAATATAACCTGCATAGGCACTTTCTTATCCATGTTTCTGGTCTTTGGAAAGGAGTTTTTCAAGTTGACATTTAAGATGTCTTATCAACATTCTGACAGTTTTTCGGAAAGACCTGGAGGCAACTTCTCAATGACAGGTCTGATAAAGACATCTTACCCAACAAGGCTGCTCTTCAGTACTGGTACTATTAGCTTTAAAATCATAAAAAAAAAATTTATTTCAGGAAATGTATGCATCTTGAAGTATGCATTCTTAAGTATTTTCCAAAATATTTATATCAGCAAAGAACCTGATATACATGAATCAGCTCTACAATCATGTCTTTCTCTTCATTATGTTTCAATCACAATTTCAGAAATGGTTGAATTTCTAGAAAAAATGAATATAAGTATTTCTCTTCTATGAATATAATTCATAGGCAGATCATTCTTGTTTCTCTGACAAGTTTTTAAATTCCCATCATTTCTGCTGGTTTTTTTTTCATATATATTAAGGTTTTTGTCCTATTTTTAGGTAGCATGTAGCTGTTTTTTTCTGCTATATTTTCCTGTCCACCTTCTGTGACCAAATCCCAGCCACTCTTAGCATGTAGATTTTCATAAATTCAAGTATCAGCTGAACAGATTTGTTTACAGGAGTGAGAAAACAACCTGTTTGTTTTAGCTTCTCTTGTGAACTGGGACACGGCATATTTTAGCTCATTTGTCTGTTTCTTTAGAGAAGCACAACTGACATATTTCAGCTTAAAGGTCTGCTTGCTCTACTGGCAGCCTTTTGCTTTGTATGTATTCAGTCTTACAAAACCTGCCCAATAAATCAACCATTTACAATAGAAGAAAATATAAATACTTCTCCATTCTTTATTCTACCAAATCAAGATCAAATTAACTCCTTTTGTCTTTGTTTTCCCTGCTAAATCTTAATTCTTCCAGTAGTTATAAATGCTTTTTTTCAGTGAAATAGTTTCTTATCAATGATTTGCTAAGGTTAGAATACTGAGAGGAACATCTGGTATGCTGTGTTTCATACTAACTTTTTCAAGAACACTAAAGCAAATTAAGAGGTTTTAAATCTGTATTTAATATATTGCATGAGTTTTGGGCTTTCATTGAATACATTGTGTCCTCAGAAAAAAATTAGGTGTCCAGTGTTAAAAGTAAGAAGAGACAATGAGAAGTTTGAGGTTCACCCAGTAAACTTTGCTGGGGCATTCAGCTCGGGCTATCAAGGAGTGTAGTCAAGGGGAGGAATGCCACAATGCCTCCGGTGGGGGCACTGGGCGTTCGCTCGCAGTTCCAGGGGCTGCCAGGCTGCTCCAAAGGCACAGGAGGGCTGGCGAAGGTCCGGCAAGGTTTCACCCAACCCACCGATGTTCCAGGTGTGCCAAAGAAGGAGAAACAAGTGGAGGGGCTTTCCCAGATGGTTTATTTGGCACCAGGGTTGTGCTGGGGAAGCACTGGCACAGTGTGTTACAGTTACATATATGCCAACATGAGGGGGTGGGGGAGGGTACAAACATCCTATGGGGAAGGAGTGCTAGGTTTGAATTTGGCGGGTTTTGTATAGGATCGTGAAATACAGAGCCCTCCAAGGGGGGGAAAGCCAACACCGAGGTGAGGGGGAGGGGACAGCAGTGCCTGGCCATGAGAAAAACAGAAATCTGGCCAACAGCACACCGCAACAGAGGAAGAGTTTAAGAACACAGGTGAAACAAGGCAGTGGTATGGGTTTTAGAGCTCTGCAGGTAGTGCCAGGAAAGAGCAGTGTTAAGGAGGACTAAGGAAGAAGCAGCACCAGACCTAGAAGAGACAAAAGGAAGCAGAAAGTTCAGAAAGCAGTTAGAAGAATGAGGTTCCAGAAACCTGATTTGGCTAATTTACAATAAAACAGAGAGCATTGCTTTGTACTAAGCTATGCTTCATGGTTCTGTAGGAGAACAGATGCATGAAACTCTTGTCAAGCCCTATGGACAAAACATAAATGTATGGTAGGTATTGTATGCTTACTTCCTCTGCCTTCTCTATCCATCCCTGATAAAATGTGACAAGAAGAGGATAAGATTGACGAAAAATGATGTAGGTTCAGATTTTCCACTCCTAAGTTATCAAGTTTAAAATAAAGATAGAGACAAAAGACAGGGAAAAACAAAAGGAGGAAAGAGTTGGGGCAGCTACTTTCCAAGAGGTCAAAAGGCTCCTTGGTAATTTGAGAAGAGAATGAAGAGAGGGCATGAGTTCATGGTTTACAAAATCAGGAAGATAATAAATAAATGAATCAAGAAATACTGGTTCTCCAAATTTTGTCAAACTTGTAAGAGTCGTGGAAGGAGAAAGTGTCTGTCCTTTAGAGCGTATCTGATCAAAGGCCTGTTAAAAGCAAAAGGGAATAACAAAAAGAGGAGGAAGACATAAACAAGAACATAAAATGACACAAACCTGGCTGACAAACAATAAGGGAAGCAGTAGTAAGAATCAAACCTGGTCAGTCACACAAATTGATGAGGGTATGTGAAATGTTAGAAATTTTATTTCCATGAAATTATCTGATCATGGACCTTGCAGATGAGATATTAAGAAAAAAGGACAAAATAAACAGAGACACAGACTTGGGACTTGACAGACTAAACTGATGGAGAAAAAGACAAGTAGCAAACCTTGCCAGTCACCCTGCTTTTGGTGGGTAATCAAGAAAATACAGGTAAACCAGGGCTTTGCAACTGATAAGAACATAAAACTGATTGTTGGAGGGGTGTCACTGAAACCATGCAAACTGATGAGGGAACATGCATGGGAAGGAAACTGGGAGTAACAAAGTGGAGAGTAGAAACAATAGAGAATATAAGGGGACAGTTGCATGTAAAATGTGGCTTGTCAGTATGATCTGACAAGCCACAGTCTGTCAGTATGACTGACCCTCCCCCTGACAACCATATTCTGTCCTCCATTCTTATTAAGTCCTTTCTAAAATACCTCTCTGAGTAATGTCACTCTATCCCATGTATACATGTGCTGCAATGACCAAGTGCCACTTACTGCTGGAGTGGACTAGATGCCAGCTATGGGAGTAAGACCAGAGGTGTAAGCAGGTCTCATACCAGTGCCAGCTACTGGAGTAGGTAGGGAGGGTAGGCTTCTTGGGAAACACACTAGGGCTGTGGCCGTGTGTTTCCCAAGAATAACTACCAGGAGGGAGCAGCATGAAGGAAGTGAGAGACTCAGTGTTGGTACCTGGTGTGGGCTCATGGCTCACAATCGGTGTGTCTGGTACAAGTTGCTATGAGGGGCAACTTTCTGTATCTTCCTTAAGTTGTGGGGTGTGCACGTGTACTTTGCTAGCAAGCCGTAAGCTGGACTAGACAGCAAGGAGAAGATCCTGGGGTCAGTCAGGGGTATCAAGTGGGTGGAGGGTATTTGAGGGGACCAGTGAGCATGGGATGCCTGCTAGATGAGTGTCTGTGTATTGTTTTCAGATAAGCACCAAGCTGGATCAGTTGGTGATCAGGGCAGGTGAGGGGGCCTGGCATCCATGCAGGGGTACAGGGCAGACAGAGCCACTGCAGTGGCACTGAGGGGATCCAAGAATGTGCTTGGCAATCTGGGGAGTGTTGTGTGGGCACCAGCCCTAGTGCCCTTCCATGTCTCCCAGCACGGAGGGCAGGGTTTTGGCTGTGTGTGCTTGTGTTTGATGCTGTTCTATAGATGGGTGCTGCTGGAGGCAGCACTTTGTCTATGGCAGTCTGTGGCCACACCAGCGCCCTCTGTGCACGTGTGTGCATATCTGTGGGGTGGATGTTTAGTTCTCCACTCAGATCTCCAAATGGGAAAGCAACATCTTCATTCCTTAGCATGGATCACTCTCCTAACATCCTTTAAAAATGCTAAAATTAGGGTAAATAAAGGAAACTACATTGAGATCAATCTAAAACCAAAAAACAAACATAGGCTTCAGGTTTAATGTGGGGGAGGCTCCACCTTATTGCCACACTGCATAGCAAAATCTGTCAGTCCAGAGATTCTCAGCAGTTTCAAAACCAAAATAGACAAATTAATGAGAAATGATCCATAAGGAAAAACTAAAAGACCAGGAAGGGATGTGTCGACTATCCATAATATAACAATTGTGGAAGCTGGAGGAGATGAAACAGAAGGAACCACAAAGAGAGAGAGCAGACCCATGGGTTCGTATCTCTTATCAATACTCTCTGAGACAGAATTTTGGCTTAAACAGACTTACTGTTTTTATTTCTGTGTTGTAATTAACTATAAGAAAAGGTCAAAACAAGCATTGCCTTTTGTTCCTGGTGAAAAGGTGGGAAAAAATTTCCTCTGGCAATTCTTGTGGATGTATTTATTTGTGAAAATGAATCAGAATTAGGACAGTACTGCTCAAAAGAAATACATACAACACAATTAAGCAGGCTACATGAGGCATTTTTTCCAAAGAAACAAGAATGTGTGGTACAGAGACACTTTAAATCACCTCAAGAATTTAATTTCCCTAACCTTAATGCTACTTTGAGTAGTAGATAAATATTAACAATTTTTAGTATAAGAAAAAGCAACCTGTGTAGAAAGTATGTGATACAGTAAGTTTTTTGCATGTCAAGTTAAAAACCCCTACCTCTCTCTTTGGCTACATAATAAATTTATTATTTCTAAACAAATTCTATGATGCTCATGATTGCTTTCTTTCCAGTAACATTTTAAAAGCTTGTTTTAATTACAGCAAAGGTAACTCTTATTGAAAATTTTCTTTTTACTTAATGACTTTTTCTGCTTTTATAAATTCAGCATAAGAGTCCACAGTGTATCATAATCATCAAAAAATGCCAACACCAGAAACTGCATCAGTGAACACATACTTCAGTAGACACTAAAGCACTGTGAGTTAAGACAATATGGTAAATCAACATCAGTGTGTGACAACTGGCACTATTTAAAGATTTTATACTGTGTCTAAAACATATTTCTATTTTCTGTTTAATTTTCTCCAGTAAACTCCCTCTTCAACCAGCCATGTTTATCATTCTCCCCTGATTCCCTCCCTGTATTTCTAATTTCAGAACTCACTGTAACATACTCTGTTGTAATTGGTACTCACCACTTTCTTGCTTCAGTATCTCCCATAAATGCTATTAATGACCTTGTTCTTTCATCTTCTGGGTTATTAATGGTGATGTCCATCCATTCATGATTTGCAGATTTTGCATGCAGGGACAACTCATAAATTCTGATACAACTCTACAAACTTTGCTAGGAATTTTAATCTCACTGGTTTGCACAGACCTCAGGATACTTTTCTTCACTGGTAAAACTCAGAAAAAGTAAAAAAATTTATTCAGTGTAATATATTATCACTTTTGAGAAACTGTATTTAACTACTTGTCTTAAGTTTAGGGCATGATTATGGCAACTACATATAGAACAAGCCTGCAGGGACTCTTAAAACTATAGGAGTTCTTTCAATAATGAAAATGTAAAAAGACTTTTTTTTCTGATCTTTTTTATAAACCCTATGTAACTTGTGGTATTGTTCAAGGATTTTGCCACTTACTTCACTGGGCTTTAATCTCCAAAATTTTCTATGTATCTCTCTTAATAACATGAAAAATTATGTGGACTGAGTTATTCATACTGTATAAATAAAATCTTGGGACAGTGTTAATATACAACTTTTTCTATCTGAGATCATCTTTCTTCTGAATCCCTATTAAGTCACTTAGCCTACTATCAAAGAAAGAGAAAACATTTTTTTAAATTATTACAGTAGCAGGAGATTCAAAAGACCTTTTTCATGTAAATCCAGTTTACCCATAGTAGAACATACTAAAATGGTTTCCAACTACTGTAGATAGTATAAAAGGATGGAGTATAAAGCTGACCTATATAAATAGGAAAGAAGTTATTAGAGATGTAATGGTAGTATTTCTAATCTTACATATCACAGCTAGTTCTTAAGAGTAGGTTACTGTAATGAGACTATCAGCTATTTCAGGACTTTGCTCTGGCCTTTAAAGAGATAAGATACATACATTTCCTAAGGAAAGTTGTGTAAGTGAGTAGCATACAAATTATTTTCCTAGCTGACAGTAAAAGTCACCAGTAAAATATTGCAGCATGCAGGAATAAGAATAGCACATAGAAGGGCAATAATTGTGGCTTTTGGGGATTTTGTTGGTTTGGGGTTTTTTTCCCTAATGAATGGCAACAGCCTTAATGGGAATAAACATATGATTTTCAGAAAAGGCTTCAAAGATTTTCTCAAGCAGAAGGAAACAATAAATATCTTTCATTTAACCAAAATCAAAGTTATCTCTTTGTTTTGCTTTTATCATTAGTAACACCTATATGTGCTACTGCAATAAGGTCTAGAAATTGATTTGTTTTTATTCCTGCTATGAAATCAGTGGCTACCACATCCATAAAACTGCATAAAACTGCAATCTTAAACGAAGACTACAAATCATATCACTGTTGAATAGCTAATCCCATGGGCAGTTTGTAAAAATAAACAATCACCAACATGAAATAGTACAAGTATGCCTTTGTTTTACAGATGGATTTTCATTTAATAGAAACTCATGCTTTTTCTCATTCTCTTTAGGGTCCTTAATAAAAGGATTAAAGATTAAATCAATGGATGAAGCATGGATTCTAGGTAAACCAGCAAAGTTGCAGTGAAATCTCGAGTGTCCCAACAGCCAGCTAGCCAGCAAAGTTTTCAGGTAGTGCATCTTATCTGAGATGTAATCAGGAGTCTGTTTCTAAAGAGACCTTCTTGGATGATTGCAGCAATGCAATATCTATGACCAATAGTGTTGCTGTTATATTTACTAGCCTAGTTATTGAGAAGCCTAAATCTTACCAATGACCTTGAGATAAAAATGACACACAAGAAATGTCAGCAAAAGAGCTTTGCTTCCTAAGAACATGCAAATTAACTCACTAGTACCAAATCTAGTTTAACTGTAGAACGCAACAGTTGTGAACAGGTGGCAAAACACCTGATGACACTGAAAAGCTGTCAACTCAAACTCCCAGGCTGAGAAGGGCTTAGAGGGTCTATTCCTACTTCCCAGAGAAGTTTTCTGCCATGCTACTGATGAGAAAGAGATAGACACATCCCAAGTGCAGCTCTGAATTTCCTTGGATCATTCAAACATATCATTCTCTCTGATATTTCCAACTGCCTGTCACAGGTATTCCAAACCTTACCATGATATTGTCACTCCAGCACCAGAAAAAATCTAGTTTTCACTTCATTGAAAAGAAATACGACATCTAAGGTCAGGTTTGTGAGCCAATCTTCTAATCTTATGAATCACTCTCTAACTTCTCCCAGAGTTAGGTGCTAGAACCATGACATTTAAAAGCTTTTGTTTAATGTCCCTCTGTTTACTAACATTTTCTAAATTGGGAGTTTTAATATATCCAGAACACTACTAACAGACTTCTTCAACATTTGTTCCACCCTTCCCAGGTTGCAAATGTGGTTTCTAACTTCCATGATCACTGAGTTAATTCAGAAGATCAGTTAGTACATCCTGACATCTGAATTTCTTCTATTGGTATTTCTACTGGAGCAGTATTTGGAGACTGCTCCAGAATCTATGGTGTAGGTGGTTCCCACCTACATATACTCATTCATATTAAAATCTATGCCAAAACCAGGTAACGTGTCTTTTCTCTTTATATCCATGATGTGTTTAAAAAATGCAGTTGTAGTCAGCATTTTGGAAGACAAAGCCAATTAAGCTCCTTGAGATTCACACTCAAGGTCTGCCTTGAAAATATTCTAATAATGACCACCAGACAATCATTTCCAGTATATCAAAGCCTACCAAATCTGATTGCATCTGCCTGGCCTCTCCCAAGTTCCACCACCCTGCCCACAGCCAAGGAATCCACTTCAGGCCACTCAGGGGGAGCCCTACTGCTCGTGGCCCTGAGTCCAGGAAGCCACAGGCCCCCGCAACACCTTGACACCATTGAAGCACAATTCATTTGAGTTTTATCCTTTTTTCACTTCCACATAATTTTACACAGCTTTTACTAACTTCCTTTCTTTGATAATGTAGGCAAACATTTCACTAGCCATAATGTATCAAATATTTTAAGAAGAGAGGAATTAAAACTACTCTTGTTGTTTTGCAAAAAAAAAGTTATGTTATTAAGGAAATCAGGTAATAATTACTCCATTTCCTTTCTGCTCACATATCTTCTTCATTTATTCCCCTTCTACTTAAGGTAAGACTAATAGATAAGTAGTAAAAACAATCACTCCTATTTTGCCAGGTTTGAGAATTCTTTTTCCTATTCTTACTACGGATTATCCTGGACTTCATTTTCAAAAATCTGGCTACTGGAAATGCATTTCTTTAACCACTTCTTTCCAAAAGTTAAGATAGCAATTACCTGGTCCTTCCAAGTCTTCTTTTTGCTGGTTCAGCCTCAAATTTATACACTCTGTGTGTGTGTGTGTGTGTGTGTGTGCATGATATGTTCAATATTTTGTTTATTTTCAGAGTCACTGAATATCATAACACTGTACTCAAGCACACATCCCAGATGTAGGGCCAGAAAAAGTTTTCAGCTTATTGCAGCTTACTCATATTATTCTCATTACTGCTTACTCATCTCATTCAGTTGTCAATGGATAGAGAGGGGGATCTTCAAATCGACAGTTATGCTTTTAAAAGTATTTTTCCCCCGAAATTGGTGAGATGTACCTTCTGCATTGAGTCATTCTGTCTGGCTCTTAGAATAAAGAATTTTAAACTTAGTCATAAAAAACAGCTGTGTATTTAATTAACGGATGACATTGAAAATTTAAATACTGTTTAATTTGAGTGACAGGCTCTACCTCTGTATTTCAACTTAGTTTTCCTGTAATCACACAAACCTTAGAATTTAGAACTGAAAGAGAATACTACCATTTAATGAAGAAACGTAAAGATTGATTTAATTTTTTTGAAGATAATTTCTCTTCATAATTCTTTAATCAAACTCGAGTTCAGGCAAAACACATTTTTATTCAAATGCTAACTGCTATACAAACCTGAAAAGATAATTTTGTAATCCTTTTATCAATTTAAAACAAAGGTTTCAGCAGTCGAGTTTAATTAAGGAAAAGTAAATTGCCTTCTGTTAGCCAAATTAATATGTATCTATGAACCATGACCCTTTTCTTTCATTTACACTGGAAAAATACTTAAAATGATAGTCCTTTTCAATCTATTGTATAAAAAAGGAAAATTAATATCATGGTATTAATCCAAGCTGGGATGGCAAATCAAATTTTTTTTTCTATTGTTTTCTGTAGAAAGTTATATGAGAAAGGGTAAAAATTAATTTAAGAATTGCCTTCACTTTTATTCCTTCCATTTATAAACCGAGTATTTTTAGTTAGTCGAGATCAGGTTCTTATCTGGTGTAAATTTCTGTACCAAGGTTTATTTTTTTAAAATTCCACTCTGACATAGCACTATCAATCAGAAAAGCATTACCTTGACTTTATCAATGGGGTAATTGAGGAACAGTGAAATAATTGTGACTTGTCCTCTACCATTTTGTGAACAATAATAAGTAACTGACATAAGAATATGAACCAGAATACCAAAAAGATGATTACACATCTATCCCTTGAAACTCCTTGTGTAGAAGTGATACTACGGGTATCTGAAAAAAGACACAGAATCAGGTAAAATTTTAAGCAATATTTTCTCCAGTCAAATCAATTTTAGCTTTCAAATCAAACCTTGTAAACACCATTGTATAAGTATGAAATTCACAAAATACAATCCAATCTGTAGACCCTCAACTGAAATATTCTGTCCTCAACATAAAAAAAAGATCTTATAATGAGAAAATGAAATTTGTTTCCCGATATCCAGAATATAATTGTAGCACTGGAACTGGATCTGTAATTGCAAGTCTGACTGGTTGGATCTACATGAATGTAGTGTACAGTCTTGAGGCAAGACTTGAAATTGGCTTTACCACAGATCCAGATAATTTATGTGTGGCGGTGAAGCAGCCACCAGACTGATCCCCATGGCAGCCAGAGGAGGAGAGTGAAAGTGACGCTGGGGAAATCCCCAATCTACCCTAGTTCTCCCGCCCTTGGTTGCTGTCAGTCAAGTTATGGGTTACACCCCTTTCCCCTCAAGTTTAGTTACATATTCATAAAGTCAGTTTAATATTCATATGTTACTAGAAAGTTCNCTCCACGGCAGCCGGAGCCCGCCTCCCAGCTCTGCATTCAGGTACATTGTATCGCCTGCGCGGCAGGTTACAATAAACTGAGTGTTTGCTACCAGAGAGGGTCCCTCCGCCTCTTCGCTTCTGCCATTTTGCTACTGTTTCACCGACGGCTGCTGCTCCCTAGCAGAGACAGACGGTGCAGCTGCGTTCTAAAGCCTGCGGGAGTGCCAGACCTGAGAGGTCCGGGGCGGGCGGCGCCGGAGCGTCCGAGCGCTATTTGCTGTCGCCTCTGCGGACCAGTAGAAAAGCTGTCCGGGCAACCGCAGCGCCGCGACATTTATGAGCTTTAGCGCTTACATGGCGAGGTCTGGAGCATCTACCTCAGCATTATGGAAGAGTAACCCTTCAAGGGACACTCCAGAAGACTGTGCACTTGCTGTTCAGAGGGTTGCACCACTCTGCTGCAGACTTGGTTTTCTATTTGGCACCAGTCCATCTAAAATATGACATTTCAGCCTTGCTGCAGCACCACATCATCAAAACCAGGCAGTCAAAATGGATTCCAGAGAAAGCTTCAGCATCAACTTTTGCAAAGACAAGTAGGAGTCTTAGGCAGGATAGTGTGATTCTAGGAGCAAAATCCATAAATTTCACAAGCTTTAGAAAATGCACATCAGGTAAGAATGTGTGTAGCTTTCATGCCACACAATGAGGAGCAAATTTTGTGTAGTAGGGCAGTAAGGGTACTCTTGTTATTCAGAAGAGAAGCAGCAGAGTTAAAGAAGGTACAGCTGTTTCTGTCAAAATCATTATATGCCTAGGAATTGTTCATGCTTGAGGGTGTTTCCGGGATAGGAGGTCAACACCAAAACTATAAAATTCCTCTTTTCAAACCATAGATTTACATTTTAAAATTTGTATCAGTCACCCACAGAATGCTGCACTTAACTCTTACACTGATTTTCATAGAATCATTCACACTATTTAGTGGTTTGAAAACAGTTTAAATTGATTTATTCCTATCTTCAAGGTATCCTGGACAGGTTTGTTAGTTTTCTTGCCGCTCCTCTGTTTTAGAGAAGTTCCTTTATATATGTTTTTTTTATACCTAGCATTAACTGTCATACTGCAGAACCTAACTGCTTCTTCAGGCAGCTCAGAAGTTAGAATCTCAGATCCCACTTGCAGGTTAGTGGGATTTGCAAATTTGGTATGTCTGCTTATGGATAAGTCTGTGGAAAGGTGACAAATACTGCAGCCCCTTCTCCCCTTTCTACCCTTAGCATTCCCCAGCACATTCTACATTTTGTGTCACAGGAGAGGGGAGCTGTTTCAAACTATGCTTGTTTCACCCAGATCTAATTATCTAATGATCCCTAGTGTCATACAAAATGCAGTTTCAAGAAAAAACTTGAAACTTACTTCTATTCTTCTGCCCTGTGGAAGCATAAGTTAAAATGCCATTTCTCATATTTTGCGAGAGGACAGAACCACCACATGATAGTCTTGCTGTAAAAGCATTGTCAAATTTTTGCTTTGGACTTCTCATACTCTACCAATAGATTGTCCTATGCTACTGCATAAAATACACTGCATTGCTCTACATTATACTTCATTCTTCAGTTTGAAAAGAGTCTCCATGCTCAATTTGTTAGAAGGAGTGGAATTTGCAAGATTCTGTAAGAAATAAAACTAGAAACAATTACTGAATACCAAAACTAATTTTGAAACTGTGTCCAATTCCAGACTCCTCTGTACAAGGAAGACAAGGACCTACTGGAGAAGGTCCAGTGGACAACCACAAAGATGATGAGGGGTTTGGATCTCTCTTATGAGGAGAGACTGCAGGAGTTGGGCCTGTTTAATCTGGAGAAGACAAGACTGAGAGGGGATCTCATCAATACAGATAAACACCTCAATTCAGGTGCCAACAGGATAGTGTCAGAGTGTTTTCAGTGGTGCACAGTGACAGGATGAGGAGCAATGACCATAAAATAAAACACAAGAAGTTTCACCTCAGCAGGAGGAAGAACTTCTTTACACTGAGGAAGGCAGAGCACTGGAACAGGCTGCCCAGGGAGGGTGTGGAGCCTCCCTCTCTGAAGGCATTCAAAATCCACCTGGATGAGTTCCTGTATCACCTGCTCCAGGTGACCCTGCCTTGGCAGGGGGTTGGACTAGACGATCTTCAGAGATCCCTTCCAATCGTAAAAATTCTGTGATTCTGTGATTTGAATACCTCACAATTAAACCCATTATTCTGGAATATCTCTTCCTCTTCTCAGCGTCTTTAATTTATTGCTAACAACAATCATAACAATAGAATTTACAAAACTTAATACAGAAATAACAGAATAAAGGTTAACTTCTGCTCATAGTACAAAGAACAGACTGTGCTACTCTGACATACTCATATAGTCATCTTTGTTTCCTCATTGTTTAACAAACTCATTCTGTTAGGGCTTTTCTTCTTCTTTCAAGTTTATAAATAGTCCTTTTGACTTTGGTTATTTTCCTTCCTGATGTAAGTGCAGTGAAGAGATTTGGTGTAACTTTTCTTCACTGTTTTTGTTTGGGTTTGGGGGGGAATTTTTTGTGGTTTTGTGTCTTTTTATCTCTACTAGTAATGCACTCCCAGTCCTATTCCTCCAGTAACAGTTTCCATTAAAAGAGACAGATTCCTTCCTCTGTCCCTTCAAACATGGAGCCAAAGAATGTTTCAGAATGTTTCTTAGGTGACATCACTTAGCTTTGCAGTTATTTTCTGAAAACTTGGACAGAAACAGAATGTTTTTTGACTAACACAGAATCAGAGTGTATCTGACTGAAAATGCATTATTTTTTCTCAAGGCATCTCTGTAATTACATTTATTGAAGACACACCCGTTTAAAATTTCATAATCAATTTATCATTCAACAGATTAAAAAAAATTAGACTTTTTTCTACATAATAGGTGTACCTGGACACTAGTGATTCCAGGAGTCTTAATGCAATGATAATAATAGATATGGAGACATGTAAAAATAAATATAATTCTGTGAAGAGGTCCTTGAAACATCATAAACTATGCCCAAAAAACAAAAGTGTTTTGTCTCAAATAGGTAATTTTCTTCTTTTTGACGTATTCTTATAAATTGTATTTGTCTATATGCCAGACTGACTAAGATAATTTTTCTCAAGTGATCTTAGTTTGATTTCATGTCATCTTGTGATTTCTCACACTGCTTGAATGAAATACACTGTGTGACATATGTAATTGCATGTGAAATTTAAATTTTCTCTCTTTTAGCTTTTTAGCATGCTAAGATCCACCCTCATTTGAAATCAAATCCCCTACCCTCACTCCTGCATGAGGTCATTATGATTCATCCAGCTACTTTTCTGAACAAATACTCTGTTCCGGCACCTTTATTTTGTCACATTTTTGCCTTTCCCTTCTTCTATGCCCCTTCCCCCATCAGGTGAAACCAACCACTTTTTTTTCTCCTAATCATTACATTTTTCCCATGAGATCCAATGTCTACTAGTAAGGGTCATGCATTTAGAAGCCAAGTTGTGTCCCCTCCCAAGATCTTGTTCACCCTCAGCCTGCTAATGATGGGGGGAATGTTGGGGAGACAGAGCTGATGCTGTGCCAGCGCTGCTCAGCAGTTACCAAAACATTCATGTGTTATCAACACCTTTCCAGCTACCAATTCACAGCACTGTGAGAGTTGTTATAGGGGAAATTCACTCCATCTCAGGCAGACCCTAAATATGCAGAAATACTCAGGATGCTTGCTGACAGCTCCAACAGGATGAAGAAGGGAAGAATGCTATTAAACAAAGTTGTTACAGCTAAGGAAGGCTGAGACCAAACTGTTAAAATATTCACTAAATGTCTGACAGAAAAAATGAAGGTCACTTCATTCCAGATTATATCACAGTGCACTTCATTGCATGCAGCATTCATCTAAGACACTATGTCCTTATGAATTAACCTTAAACCCCAGATAAAATTATGCATTCTAAATCTATAGTTTTATCACTTTTCAGGCTCAGGACATGAATAAACTTCTGATATATCAACTGCTTTCACTAGTTTTAATTGCCCTTTCAGTTAATATTTAACACTGTGGTGTGTCAAAATAAATTATTTTATCAGCAGGTAAAAGCCATTCCTCTCTTACTAGAAAGCAAGTAATTTTCTACACTAACTCCAAAGAGTGCATACTATAAATGTTAAATATTTGCTAAAAAGTATTGAAAATCTAGGGCTTCCTTGCATCCCATGGGTATGGTGTTAGTTAATAAACTTTGTATTAAATTAAAGGCACACTTGGATCAACCAGACTTGATTTAAGAAGAAAAATCTTAAGGAAATTTTAAATCAAATACTCTTTCTGGTATTGATTATGAAACAAGGAAGTGTTAAAGTCAGTCTAGCATGCACAGAAATATGCTGATTTCTAAATATCAGAATTACTAAGTTTTGTAACTGCAACAAAGTGTCTTTTTGTGTCTTTTTTTTCCTTTGTAAAAAAAACATAATTGTGAATTAATAAAATATCTAATGCTTCAGGAGAGAAATCTTGGAGCAAGATTTCAGGTGAAGGAGTTATTTATTTTATTACTTCCCCCATAATACAAAGCACATTTTTCCATTAATACTTGCTGGTGAAAAGAAAGGGACAACTGGTTTGGGATTTTTTTAAAAAAAGAAACAGTGAGGTTTATTCTTGTGTCTAGGAACTGAATTCAAATGACGTACTTACTAACAGAACATTTCAAAAGTTCTCTTGCTGTAAACTTCATCTCCCTAAACACTTGGGGCAAAGCCCAAAGTATTGATCTCCCTTTGTATTATTGGTAAAAAAGAGAAGTTTCCAATGGACAACTCCTACTTCCTATTTAAGAAATTATTTTTTGTAGGTGCACCTCTCTTTCATTTAAAGTCTTTTTTACTATAATGGAACTTACATGATTAAACTGGATGGGTAAGTTCTGGTTATCTTAGGATGCAGTTCTTCTGTCCATGCAGACAACACGCACTATAAGCATCCCAGGATGTTCATTCCCTCTCCTGGGGCTAGCAGACGAGGTGCAGAAGATCTCTGCCTTTATGGAGCAAGGGAAACTTTAGGGCACCTCCAAAAGGGCTAAGACATCTGTGCCTTGACATCAGGACAATTCCCATGATCCCCTAGTCATATAAACACTGCCCAGAGTACACTAATTGTACACTATTTGTACAGTGACCTTCTCAGCGATACATGTTTTTACATCCATCTTATGTGAGTGATTTAGGAAAAAACTTAACCTTTAGATTTCATAAATGTAATTAATCTAGAAGTCCCCAGAAAAAGTGTTGTTTTAGAACTGATTGAAACACGTTTTTTCTCGTGCTTTATTTACACCTTCATAATCTATGCACACAACAAAAGAAGTTGAAGTACCATCCTCTGTTCTCTTTAAAATCTTTAAATAAAGAATGGGGAAGGGACATGGATAAAAGATGTGACTTTCATAGAACACATTGATTCTTTTTCCTCTTATTTTGTTTCTTCAGATGAACACATTTCAGCAACTTCTTACATGAAATATTGATGAGATCCCTGGTAAAATTGTGACTGCCACCAAGGAGTGTTGAGAGTTCTTCGTTTCTGTTGAACAGGATGCAAAGGCAAACTTTTAACATGAAACCCAAGATTCAGAGCAATGAAATTTCCAATTAAAAAGATTTTTTTTTTTTGCAGCAAAGCCTGTTCTATTTCATTTACATTGGTGTGTTATTCTTCTAAGTCAGCAGAGTGAATTTCACCACTCTTAGTAAAATCCATTCTTTCTCTGTTTACCATTATATATCCTTCAGGGACAGTAGGATTCACGTAGATTTGTAAACTAAAGAACATGTCCTGGTCCAGTTATAAACAGGATTTTTTATGCATTAGAAAGGGTATAACTTGTGTTTACAGTACATTTCATTGCATTTCTGGGTTATGCTTCTATCTTATGCAAAGTAAAATTTGTTCCTTTTGAAAAGTCAAAAGTCACTTTATATTGAATAATAAATCATTTTTTAAGTAAAAAAGAGAGATGTAGGTATATTCTGAAGTGGAAATGTTAGGAAACCCTCTACCCTGTGTTAGGAATTTAATTTACATTTGTTTAAGCAATGAATATTTAACTTTGAGTTGAAGAAAATTGCACTATTGTTAGGATGGCTTGCAAAAAGCTTTTTCCTCTGATTAATATTGTTTTGCTGCTCACCAAAACACCTGTTGATTTCGTGTTTGGTAAAAACAAAGAGGGACATATTAAACCTATGTGTACAGAAATATTCTGACAAGTATTGACCACTTCACAAAGAAAACAACAAAAGTTTTTAAAAGTTTTCTCACTTTTTGATTGACTTGTAAAATAATTCCAATAGAATACTACAGACATATATTTAGACTATAAAAGTGGAAAATTAAATAGCATACCATTTCAGTACATGTGTTAAAACAGGGCTTATTAACCAAGGTACAACAACTGGAAAATTTAAAATCTGAATTAAATGTTTATTTGATTGCTTATGATTATCTTCATTTGAGGGTCATGCATTCAGATGCAATGGCTGTCCTGCTCTGATCCATTTGTGTTTGGAAGAAGCCTTGGATTTCAATTCTCCAGATTAAGTTTCAATTTAAAGTTTTCTTGATGTTGATCTAAAGATCATTCTATAAAAAAAACTGCAAAGGGATTTTTCCAGTGTAATTTAGTTCCAGCTGTTACCAGAGGATTTGATATTCCACAGGTTTTCTCAACCACATCTTTTTTCCTTATATGTTGTGAAAGGCCCAAGTATTGGTGTTTTTCTACAGAGCTCTACATTTACACAGAAATAGTCTTTCCTGGGCTGTGCATGATTATTTAAAATAAACAAGTTCTGCAGCAATGTAACATTAAAGAATTTACACAGTAATATAAATCCAGTTTGTTGCTGTCATTTTAGTAAATCAGTAAAATAATATTATTAGATTTCTTATCTCATTGCAAATTTATAGTAACACTATTTAACATTTAACCAGGATGTTTACAAATTAGTTACATTCCAAAACACTTTATAAACTTTAAATAACTAATGTCACTTTTAGAGGGCAAAAAAGTTTGGGGTTTTCTTTTGTTTCATGACATTTGCAAATTAACATAGCAAGTATAGCAAAGAGGTCTCATGCCTTAAGAAAAGTATCTTCTTGTGGTGCATTTATTTAGATGTTTTACTGACATAGAATATTCTATATATTTTCTCTTTATTATACTTGCAATAGTTTTTAAAGAATTTTAAAACCTGTTGGTAGTATTTAAATTCTACGTGTGTACAAGGGATATATATCTCCACACAGGTAATTCAGCCTTTTGGTTTATGGATATACTAGTGAATATAAGGGTCTTCTTTATAATTTTCATCATGTTTGTATGTTTTTCTGGGTAGTATGTTCTGGTATTAATATGTAACTGATTAAATGGTCATATAACTAGTGCTGTTGTTTGAAAAAAAGTCCCAAAATACTATTAGGGGCATCTGTCCTTATCCAGGTACAAATAATAAATATTTCAAAGTCTGAAAATGCTTTATAAATGAGGTGATCTTAGAAGAGTTTTGTAGACACGTGTTTTCTTCTAATGCGTCATGTTAGTAATTAGATATCCTTGTTATCTTTTTTTTTTTTTGTGGAAGTACAAATCTATTTGAATATAATTGCAATGATGTGGACTTTGAGCCAGTTGAAAGTATCTGAGAATTTCCACTAAACCATGTATTGCAGCCCAGAATGGAGTTTTTCCTGGTTGGGATGATTTAGTTATTGTCATATATCTAGAAGTGGATACAAAACCCATCAACATAAACCTTTTACATACTTAATAAATCATTGCATTTCCAACATCAAAAAATGTGAACAATCTTTTTCAAATATGTCCTGGGGTGATTTTTA
>VYZT01031108.1:2013-22105 GCA_013400735.1 Pomatostomus ruficeps | reverse complement strand
GGAGGAGGAGGATGCAGCTGGGGTCAGGGCCCGGGCTGCCTCCAAACCACTCTCGTTATTCTCCATAAAACCTTGCTAACTCATTGCCTGCGGCACACAAACCTGGATGTGGTAGAGTCACTTATCTGACTTTTTTTTGTGGTTCCTTGATTTTTTACCAAATCCTGTGGCTTAGCTGACCCTCTTCTGCTGGACACTTGGACGTTTATAGTATTTTTAAATTTTTTTTTTTGTGGCTTGCGAAGAGGAAGAAGGATGCGAGAAGATGACAGCACCAAATACTCTGTCTCTCCCACACCCTTCAATCACTCAGGAGCCGCTCGTGTGCTCTCTCTCGTGTTAGCTGAACCAAATATAATCCATTTAGCATATAGAGAGGGTGGTAATGGACTGACGTTGCGTGTTTTAACTCGGGCTGGATCTGTTGGCAGGTCAGATGGGGCTGATGGCCATTTCGGTGCAGCTCCTCCGTGTGCTCTGTTTCACCTGCTGGCTCGCTCACCTCTCCACCGTCTCCCTGCCTTGTGCCCGCTCTTTCAAAATCCAGGTTTCTCTCTGAGCTTGCAGCATCGTGATAAGCAGAGCACAGGAGGGAGGTGGAAAGCCCTGCTAGGGGCTGGTGGATCCTGCTTAGTTTTTCTCCCCCTGCTTCTCTGCCGGCTCGGAAGTGGTGCCTGGGAGAGGAGCAGGGCTGGGGTTTGAGCGGAGAGCGATGTCCCTGGCTCCCGCTCCATGCGTGCCGCCTGCTCCAGGCGCCTGCTCTCCTCCCTCTTGGCTCGGGATGCTCACATCTGTTGCGAGCATCCTTCGGGTTTCCTGCGCTTCCGCCCGGCACTGGAGCGGTGCCTGTGCTGAGCGGGCTGAGCGCCGGCGCCTGCCATGCTGCTCTTCCCTCGGCACCGGCACCCCGGGCGCTCCCACCGCTGGCCCAGCTGCTCCTCAGCACCAGCACCCCGGGGGCTCTGGCCCAGCTGCTCCGCCCCAGCAGAGCCGTTCTCAAGGAGAAGCTGGAAATAAGTCTTCAGGAGGGAATTTGCAAGTGCAAGTGGGAACCTTCATGGGAATTTGCAAGTGCTACTATTCAGCCATCTCTTTACTCTTGCTTTCTTTGCTCAAACTGTCTGGGGAAAAAAGAAGGCCCTAAGGGGAAGAGCCCTATTTTTCGTGTGATGAGTGAGCCCAGATCTTGTCAGCTTGAAGGGAAAGTGTTTTGTCAAATCATGGAATAAGGGCCTGACACTGCATGAGCTTATGTTGCCTTTTTTTTTTTTTTGACTAATTCCTGGTATCTCTGGTCATGGAGAAGGTGGGGACTGTGTTTTTCTGTTCTTTTGGATGTTGGAGTGCTCCATGTTCTCCCGTGTGCTAAGTGGCCCTGACTGCTGTGGCACGAGCTGCCAGAGGGTGTGCAAGGTGTCCTCTTGCCCATCCTGTGCGCAGCTCCTGACACAACAGGACAGAGTAAGAACCTTCCACTGGCCTTAGAAATCAGAAGAAAATGTGGATGTTTGATGATGGAGGAGGCCAAATATGTTTGTTCAGATCTGGATCCAGGCTACAGTGCTGAATAATGGATGTTTCTAGCAGAGATGGGTTCTGTAAGCTGAAGACGCGCTCAGATTTGATGAGAAGTGGGAAATGGTACCTTGGGCCATGGCTGAGTTGGTGCTAATCAGATCAAGAAAGTCTCGAGACCCCGGTCGTGGTGCAGTGGGAGTGCTGTGGGATGAGGCTGATGGGAGTGATGCTCAGAGCCAGGCTGAGGCTCGTGTGGTGTGTGTGCACTGCACTGGCTGACTCCAGCCAGCTCCAGGGGGCTTCTGCACCTCTCCCAGCTGTGGGTACCTGAGCTCAGAGCCAGGCTGGGGCTTGTGTGGTGTCTGTGCACTGCACTGGCTGACTCCAGCCAGCTCCAGGGGGCTTCTGCACCTCTCCCAGCTGTGGGTACCTGAGCTCAGAGCCAGGCTGGGGCTTGTGTGGTGTCTGTGCACTGCACTGGCTGAGTCCAGCCAGCTCCAGGGGGTGTTTTACCTCTCCCAGCTGTGGGTACCCTGAGCTCAGCACATATGGAAAGGGCTTCGGGCAGGAACCCCACACCTGGGTAATGCTGCCCAAAGGCCAGCGTGGTGCTTCATTCCCTCTGAGCAGACAGCATTGGTGTGAGGAGTCGTTTAACAGCACAGCAAGGCTGAGTAAACTTGTTAAGATTTGAAAGCGCATTGCAATTTGACCTTGTTCTGCTGCAAATGGGGCTCTCGAGGGTTGTGTGCATCAATCCAATGGGCAAGGCAAGTGTTAGGGTTGGGTGTTGGCCAGGGGGCAGTTTGGGAAGGCATCTTCTCAGTTGGAATGGTGGGAGGGTGCAGTGAGTGCTGCTTACAGAGGTCCCAGGTTGGTGTGGGAGTAGAAGGGTGCAGAAGGGGGTGGAGTGATGGCAGAGTAGTGTCAGGAGAGAGCTGGGACCTTGGGTGGCCCTGGACCCTGAGCTGGTTGTTGTATTGTCCGGCTTTTAAGGGTAAACCCACAGTTTTTCCAAAAATGAGCAGCTTGAGAGGCTGCCTGGGAGCGTGCACGGAAGGGAGCAGCAGCAGGTAGAGGCAGCACAGCCCTTTCCTTAGGGAGCGAACTCTCGCCCAAATCAGCTCTGTGGCTTCCCAGCTAAGTGGCAAACGTGGATGGGCTCTCTCCTTCCCTGTAAGTGTTGCTCACAACCACAGCTGAGTTTTTGGAGCTCTTTTATTTTGGTCACCATCCATTTTCCCACCAAGTCACATAATGAGAAATAGTGAGAAAAACAGGACACGTGTTTTGTAGGCACGAAAGGATCCGTGCTTTATTTATTTATTTCTCACCACTTTTGAATTATTAAAGTGCGTTCAGGGGAGATTAACTTTCCCTGCTCAATATTTATTATTGTTTCATTTCCCTGAAAGTTGGAGCTACAAGAGCTTTGATGAATGGGCTGGAAGGTTCTGTAGTTTCTCTGTGGCTAATCTAAATACGCCCGTATCCTTTGCTGAAAAGCTAATTTGTAATTTCCTACGGTAATGCCGCTTAGTGAATTATAATGATACACCGGGGCCTGCTTTTCCTCCCGGCCCTCTGTCAGGGGAGTATCGCTACCACTGGAAAACGGTGTGAAACCTGGAAACTGGCCATTAGTCCCCGAAATTTTTGGTCTAATAACAGGAATCCAGAAGGCCTGTGCACCATCTGGTCTGTTTTCTCACGTCCGGGCTGGGGAGCATCCGCCTGCCCCCAGGCTGGTTCCAGGCGAGGGAGTGGTGCCCTGTGCTGATGCCATGACCCGCGGGTTTGCGTCAGCGGCCGCAGCTGGATGGTGCACGCAGTCCCTGCTTCTGGAAACCTCTCCCACCACCCCAATTATAACCGAGCGTTATCAGTCTTTTCAATAATTGAAGAGGCTTTCTGTTGAATATTTAATTACAATAATATTTGGTTAGCAGGGGTTGTTGGGCTCGGTTTGTGCGATTGGAAATTGCTGCAAGAAAGCCTTTTAAAAGAAAATGTTGTTGTCTATGATCATTGATTTATCTTTTCTTCCTTTTTAAGCTAATCAGTTACTTAGTTGAAATTGGTTAATTAGCTCAGCTCCATTAAGATTCTTTGGCATTTAAACTTGATGTTTCTAAATAATTATGGTTTTGCCTGCTAAGCCCACAACCCAGGGTGACCTAATTACTATTAAAGCAAGACGTGCTTTGGTCTGGCTTTAATAAGTTCCTGCTGGGAGCCCCGCGGTGAAAAATCACAGAGGCAGCAGTTCAAAGGGGCAGGGGCTGGTGCAGAGCCCTGGACAGGGAAGATGAGTGTCCTTCAGCCTTACCGCTTCCAGCTTAACCCAGGGGTGCTTCTGGTTTGGGAGGAGGGGAGTCCCAGAGCATCCCATGGTTGGCATCTCCGTCCTGTGCACTTCTGTCACAGTGGAAGGTCATGGCAAGCAGTCCTTTGGAAGAGGTGAGGGTTAAGGTTGGTTTTAGTTAATTGATGAGCCTTGATTTGCTTTATTTCTCTTCTAAATTGTTCCTCTTAGTAAGCAAGTGGAGTCCTTTCAAGGTCTTTCCAGATGGGGGAGAAAAAAAAATACGGTATTAAGTTAATCTCAGTGATTTTTAACAGTATTAAGGTTATTTAGGTTATTACTAAGACCTTGTGGAAGTTGTCCCTGCCCATGGCAAGGGGTTGGAACGAGGTGATCTTTGAGGTCTCTCCCAACCCAAACCATTCTGTGATTCCAGGATTTTATTTATTTATTTACTTAAAATTTGGAAATATCCAGACCGGGTAATTAGGCATTAGTAATGCCTCAGGTATGTGCTCGTTAGTTAGAGAAGGAAGTGTTCATTATCGGGGGAGGCATCCAGCCAGTGTTACTGGTGGTTGGAGCTGATGAAGCTTTAATTTGTTACTCAATGAGTAGAAGTGGTGGGTGGGGATAGGTAAGAGGCTGTGGAAATCCTCACTTCCAGGCTGTTTCCTGCGATCCCTGATGGGGGTTTCATCACGACTTCAAAGGGTTGTTTGATCACGCTCCCTCCTCTAAAGCCCTTCTCTCATCCCACCTGTGTTCAGTGCACTGGTACCTCGTGTGCCACATGCCAGCAGCAAGTGGGAACCAAGCTTGGGGTTATTCCACCCCAACCAGCATTTTCCTTGGATTGCTCTGAGCACAGCCGGGTTCTGGTGCCCTTTCCTGGCTGTAGATGACTTTTCTGAGGGGATGGGCAGCTTGGCTCACTGGATGCTCCCTGCCCCTGGCTCTGTGGTCTCCCAGAATCCTCTGCAGTCCTGCAAAGCCCAAGACCTGCTGCATGTCCACGTCTTTCTCTCCTGTTCTCTATTTCCTTCCTGTTTGCAGGGCGGAGCAGGGGGACACCTTTATTTGCGTGTCCTGGGGCAGGACAAGTCCCCTTGAGCTCAGGGTGAGGGGTGCTCCTCCTTGAGCCCCCAAACCTGGGCAGACAGGGCTGCTGTGGGTGCTCTGAGCTGCAGGGTGATGTCCCCGTGCCCTGTCCCAGCCGTGGGTCGGTGTAGGTGACCTGGCAGGTGACACCCAACGTGCAGCTGGCTGTGGTGGAGCTGGGGACACCTGGAGCTGGCGTTGGCTGCTTGTCTCCTGGTGCTGAAACCCACGCCATGGGTGAGGGATTGAGCAGGGACCGGCAGTGTTTGAAGTTTTATGGAGGTTTTTCATTTCTTTTTCAGCAATCAGAGGCCGGGGATGGGCCTTTGATAACGGGAGGCCTCTGCTCGCCTCAGTCGCTTCCGTAGCCGCGGGATTGGAGCCGGCTCATTATCATCCTCGCTAGGGCCCTGTTGATACGAGGATAATTGCATTTTGCTCAAAAGGCATTAAATCACCACGGAACAGGCAGAGGGGTGTGAATTACATCTTCCCCGGGAAAACTGGGAACTCAGCAGAAGAGTTGAAAGGGAAACTCTGTCCTCAGAGGGCAGGAGGAGAATGGGGCTGGCTGTGGGGGGCTGCTCTGCGCCCACTGGGCATTCCCAGCCCTCTGGGAGGGAGACAGCCTGATGTACTGAGACAGTCCGGGGCTGACCTTGGTGTTCTCACCCTAAACCTGCAGCTTCTTCTTTCCAAACGCCCAAGGAAGGGATTGGACATGTAGGGAGAGAGCACGAGTGGGATGGATGCTCTTGGAGTGCTCAGTTTGGTGCTGGCTTTGCTTTTCACTTGAAACCAATGTGTTTGGAAGTAACAAAGTTGTCACAATTGTGCTGTCAGAAGTGTTTCTTATCATGGTTTTGACTCGTCCAGGACCTTTCCCTCCCATGATGGACCCACGGAGCTGCAGAGGCTGCTCCATAGGTGTGTTTGCCCTCTCCACGTGGCTACTCCATCCTGGACTTCTCCTGTGATTATTTTTAAAGCAGTTTTTATTTAGCCGTGGAAATGATGGGTGTGACTTGCTGAACGTGAACCTGGAGCACAGAGCTCCTCCCCAGCCTGTGGAGTTTGGCTGAAGCTCTCCAGAAGCTCCACACGAGTGGGTGAATCTCCTGGAGATCTGTGGCCTTTGCTGCCTGTGCTTTGCTCCTGGAGCTGAAATTGCTGCTGGGGCTCTCTGTCGTTTGAGCCTATCAGGCTCTCGGCAGAGGCACTGTGAAGTCACATACAATGATGTTATTGTGACCAGAGGCAGACTGTAAAGTGGTAATTTCTAATTTGATGAACTCAAGGAGGGTCAGTTCTGTGCTGTGTTTCCTGGGGAGGGGTGTGTGGCTCCTTGAGCCATGTGCATTGTGTCAGGGAACCTCCCTCTCGCTCAGTGAAGTGGGGAAACGCAGCAGCTGTGCAGGAATTAAAGGCATCGATGCCATTTTCTTTGGGCTGAGCTTGGGTCGAGCCCTCCTGAGCTCTGTCCACGGGCTGGCAGTGCCCCCTGACCCCTGGATGCTTGGCAGAGGAGAGGAGGTGGCTGCTGGGAGCTGTAGGGCTGCGAGCTGATTGTGTTCAGTACCCTGCTAAAGCTCAGCTTTTCTTCCCGTGCCGTGTGTGGGTTAGTGTGTGCTGGCGGCTCTGCTGCGCCCGGGGCAGGGAGGCTGCTCAGAGCCTGCTCAGAACCCCGAAACGCTGCTCCTTGCCTCCAGTGGGCTGTGGCTGAGGCAGGAGGAAAGGGGCTGCTTGGAGCAGGGTGCTGCTGCCAGCCCCTCCGGCTCTGCTTTGTGTGCCAGTGCCGGGCTCTGCTCGCCGGGGCCGATCGGGGATGAGGAAATCCCTGCTTTTGCATGGTTGGGTCCTTAACTTGTGGGAAGATGGTCTGGCTGCCTCCCACCAACGGGAAGCACTTGGCAGCATCCCTGAAAACAGTCCAGCTGCCTCCCACCAGTGGGAACCGCTTGGCAGCATCCCTGAAAACAGTCCAGCTGCCTCCCACCAGTGGGAACCACTCAGCTGCATCCCCAAAAATGGTCTGGCAGCCTCCCACCAGTGGGACACACTCACATCATCCCCAGGAGAATCTTTTGTTAGTAAATCCCTCCAGCTCCCTGGCAAGGGGGCTTGGTTAGCGATGGGTGGGTGGCCACATTACCCTGTGCCCTGGTAACTCCCGTGTTTTCCCACTCTGGACCCCTCCTGGTTGGCCTGCGTGGTCACTCCCATCTCCTGAGTCACCCGCCCAGCAGATTTTTGGAGGTGTTTGATAGCAAGGCACGTTTTTATTTTGTTCTTTAAAGCTTTGCAGTGTTCAGGGGAAGCTGGGATGTCTTTGAGCCATTTAAAGTATTCCTAATAGGTTACCTTGAAAGCTTTCTGCAGTCGTGAATGAATCAAAGTGCAAATGTTTATAATGCAACACCCACACAGGCTGGGAGAGGAATTTTATTAAGGCAGGAGAGTCAGAAAACAATAATAATAAAATATGTTTTATGAAGTTGGTAAGAAACTTATAAACTAGGTGAAGTTTTACAGCAGATGAATTTGATACAAGTTGTAAATTTGAATTCCCAGGCTGGTCCTCAGGTCTTGCTCTTTATTACCTGAAATAACATTCTCCACTTTTAATAGCTGGCTGCGGCAGAGCGAGCGTGGTTTTATCTTTCTAAATGATCCACCGTGCGTGTCTTATAATCAAAGTTCTGCCCCTCCTCAAGGTCTCAGCCTTTTCCTGAGCGGCGCAGCGGCTGCTGCCAATTAGCAAATTGCTGCTCTTCGCTTTGCTGTTACAGGGGCACTTTGGGAATCCTTCCATACATCCCCACATCTGGATTACTGACACTTTTTGCCAGCAGAAACCACTTTATTTTCTGATAAGAGAATGTTCTGTTAATACATCAGCAAAAAGGCACTGAGAGATGCTCGTGATAAACGCGTTTTGCAGTATCAGCCTGCGGCGTTTCCCTGCTCCTGGCACTGCTGGCAGGGACGGGGGCACTTGCCAGGGCATCGCTGTGAGGGGACCGATGGCCTTTCGAGGTGTTTGGGGTCTGTTCCCGTTTTTCTTTCCCGTGTTTCCCTGGGAACCGCCCCCTTTTCCCAACACAGCTTCTTTGTGGTGCAATCCAGGGACCTGCGAGGTGTCAGAGCGTGAGCTGGCTCTGTCCCTGTGCCAGGGGTGGCCTCCCAAGGGTGGCACACGGTGACCTCCTGACTCCCCTCTCTTCCCTCAGCCCCTCTGTGCCACTTGGCTGTCAGCAGCTGTACCCGGGGAAAGGGCATAAAAATGGTTTCTTAGCCCCTTGTCCTGTCTGTGCACACACCAGCAAATTATTTCTCTCGAAAAATAAGTGATTACTTAAGTAAAGCATTCCAGTTAATGGCCAGATTATTCCCTTTAAAATGGGAAAGTAATTAGGGATGTTTTTAAAATAGGCTTCCCACCCTTGGATCTGCTGGGATTAGCCTATGTGGGTGTGTAAATATTTAGTTTCCAAGGACTGTTTTTTTGTTGTTTTTTTTTTTTTTTTCTCCTTTTTTTCCTCCTCCTCCCCTGCCTTGAAGTAACAGCGGCAATAAGTGACAGAAATGAGGCAGCAGCTGAGCTTGGATGCTTTCCCCAGCATCCAGAATATCACTGGAATTAAAGATGACCCTCAAAGGGAAATGAAATTGAGGTTCTGCTGGTGTGACGCACCAGGGGTTTCTGCACTGTGTGCGTGTGGGATTGGAGAGAAGTCCTGGGGTGCTGGGATGTTTGGGATGATGGAGAACAAATCCAACCCCGAGTAAGAGCTGTGGCTGAGCATGGTGGGCTTGGTTGGACCCCCTGCCCCTGGCTGCGTGCTAGCTGGAGGGAATTTCTGAGCTGCTTTCCCTGCGTGGAGGTCTCCCTTTAACATCCAAACAATTCAGACTTTGTGCACCAAGGCGCTTTGATGTTTGGCTTCAGAACTGCATCTTGTTTTGAAACTTGTTGCAGTGCTTGCAATGTGTTGGTGAAGCTGGGAAGGCGAGTGAAAAGAAGCTGAAAGCAGAAGAAAAATATGCAATTAGATGCAAAAATGGCTTTGAGTGAGTGATCTGATGGAGCTGCAGATGAAAGGAGTGGTTGGAACCAGTCATTCATGCAGCTCTCTTCAAGGTCTGCATCCCTGGAGACTCCTGCAGTCGAGGACATCTTGCCAAGCCAGAGGGGGCCAGATCTTGCAGTCCCCCCAGTGAATAAATCCTCAGCCCCAGCAAGCCACCAGAAGAAAACCTGGCTCCGAAGAAAACACGCCCAGCCCCAAGGCTGGAGGCATCATTGATGTGTCGTATGGCTTTGGTCCCATCCTGCTGCTGGGAGGTACTTAGGAGATTCTTCTCAGCCATCGGTGCTTCAAATCGTCATGCACCCATCATTTTTCTTTCTGGCAGGGGTTATTTATTGCAAGCATTAACCTGGAGTTGCTTTCAGGTGCCTCAGTCATTTTTTAAAGGCTGTATTTGTGTTGTTCAGCTGTTTTTGGCAACTTCGTGACTTTTTGTTTGCTTGCCTGCCTGCTGGAAAGTGTTCAGAGGTTGCTTAGGAGGTGAGGGGAGCCTGTAGATCTAAATTTTTTTGTTGTTGTTAGTATTATTATTATTATTATTATTACATATTTTTAGCAGCTGAAATTCGAACCCGTCTGGGTATTTATACAGCAAGATGTTTTGGATGAGGAATAGGCCAAGAGAGTCACGTGGAAGGGGCCAACGTGAAACAAAAGAATCCATTTATTATCCAGGCAGGAAATTTGTTCCTCGGGATGTTGTAGCTGCAGACATAATGATTTCATTTCCTCTGGTTCACCCAGATTAATGGCTTGTGCTCTTTTGTTTGTGTGCCTGTGTTATTCCTGCAGCCCGGCTTCCCCTCCCGCTCCGTGTGCGAACATGTGTGCGGGTGCCCTGGGCCAGGAGGGGCACGGGGGGCTCCAGCGCAGCAGGATGCTCGGGATGGCGGGCTGGGGCGCTGGGAGAGCTGAGCAGAGCCCCAGGGACCACCTGGGAAATCCTTCCTGGCGGTGATGGATGACCTGTCTGGGGCTCTTCTCCTGTGTCTCTGAGGATCTTCTGCATCTGCGGGGTTTTTCTCCTACTTCCATTTCTGGGGATCTTCTGCATCTGCGGGGTTTTTCACCCAATTGTATTTCTGGGGATCTTCTCCTGCATCTGCGGGGTTTTTCTCCTATTTACATTTCTGGGGGTCTTCTCCTGCATCTGCAGGGTTTTTCACCCAGTTGTATTTCTGGGGATCTTCGCATCTGTGGGGTTTTTCTCCTGCTTGTATTTCTGGGGATCTTCTCCTGCATCTGCGGGGTTTTTCTCCTATTTACATTTCTGGGGGTCTTCTCCTGCATCTGCAGGGTTTTTCTCCTATTTACATTTCTGGGGATCTTCTCCTGCATCTGCGGGGTTTTTCTCCTATTTACATTTCTGGGGATCTTCTCCTGCATCTGCGGGGTTTTTCTCCTACTTGTATTTCTGGAGCCTTCTCCTGCCGTGCTCACCAGAGCAGCGAGGGGTGTTTTCCTGTGAGGGTGTGATGGGATGGGTGAGATGAAGGGTTTTAGACAAGCGCGGACGGTGACCTTGTGCAGGGTGTGAGAGCGGTGTGTCTTCTCCACAGCCACACCCCAGGATTTTTGTAGGTGCTGTGTACTTGGTAGGAAACCCAAACCTTTGCACTCTCCCGAACATCAGGCCAGGAAGCAGCTTCTTTCCCCAGGGAGCTGTGCTGATGCTCAGGGTGCAGGCATGGCTCTGGCTGAGCAGCTCCTTCCTGCCTGTGTGAGTTGGCCTTTCCTTCCCCGTCAGCTCCCAGCCCCTCACAGGACCCCTGCCTGTCTGGGGGCTGGTGGTACCTACACTGTGTCCTCGATAAAAACCCAGCAGACCTGTCTTTGTGGATGATTAGCAGCAGCCTGAATCACCCCGTTCCTCTGAGTGCCTTTCCAAAGGGATGTGACAGGCAAACGGTGCCTTTGTGTTGCTGTTGCCTGGCAGGTCCTTGTGGGGTTTTGGCACAGAGCTTTTAATGTACTGTGTGCAGCACCACCCAGTCTTCTGTTCTGGGTTAATCTGGAGCAACCTGGTGGAGTTGGAAGCACCCGTCTGTGGTGAGGAGTTCAGTGTGGTGCTGCCTTGGATCCACCTGGAGAAGGATTGGTGACCTTCTTGCTGCCCTCGTGTCTGGCTCTTCCTCCTTCCCTTCTTTATGTGAAACTGGGGGAGGAGAGATTCTGTCTCCTCTTCTGGAGGAGGTTTTCTGGCAGGGACATAACTTGCTGAAGGAAGACCCTCTTGGCCATCAGGGTGCACGTACCACCCTTGCTGCCATCCATCTGGGGCCTCCAATCCCATCTTGGACATGTGTTGCACCTTCTTGCTTTTGTTCTCCTGAGCTTCTGTGCCATGAGGGGTGCGAGCCCACCGTTCAAATGCTGCAGAGAAGAGGAATGGGAAGTTCCTGGTACCCTGTCAAACCCGGGGCGCTTTCTTCCCACCTGCCTGCCCTCCCAAATGGCTCCTGTGTCGCCCAGGTGACAGAGTTTGCAAGGATGTGACAGCTCCGTTGCGCAGAAGATGATGAACAGTAATGAGACCCAGAGCACAATGTGCACTTAAAGTGATTTATTTCAGCAAGGAAACCACAATCAGGGAGGATGGGTCACTGTCATCAGGAGGAGAGGTGGGTATGGAGATGAGCTTAGGGGGAACTTTATCATCAGCCAGCAGTGCTTTAAAAATGAGCAGAGCTGGTGTTGCATGAAATGGAGCTGTGCTGGTTGTGCCGGGACCATCCCTCACCTGCAGTGCATCGCAGGCACCTCCTGGGCTTTGGTCAGTGGACCAAACTGGCTGGCTGACTGGGGGCCTTCTCCTTGGCTCCCTTCCTGCAGCCGTGCTGAAGTTTTCTGGTGAGGTGTCACCTGTGTGTAAAGGCAGCATTTGGGAAGGAGACTGTCCTGAAAAGGAGGGGAAAGAATAATCCCTGAACCCGCCTTGGCGCAGCTCCCGGCACGCAGATGGCCGTCCTCATGCTGGAGCCTTTTCCCAGCTTGCGCAGGCGCTGGGGCTGGAGGCAGGGGTGTGCCAGGCAGGCCGGCTGCCAAGCGGTACCTCCTGCCAGCATCCTTCTCTTCCTCCTCCCCTTCCTCACCCCCCGGGCCCGGGGGAGCTGTGGCTGTGCAGCAGCTTGGCTGGGCACTGCAGCTTGCAGGAAAAGCTTGACCTAAGAATGGCCCTGACCAAAACCATGGGAATTAAGGTTGCCCTAGGGCAGTGCACGTGTTTCCTCCCTTCTCACAGAAGACGTTCCTGGCGTGGGGGGTCCCTGGTGCTGCCTCTGTGCTGGCACAGGCTGGGGGAGGCAGGCAGCTGTTTGCCCACTGCTTCTGGCACCGTTTGGATCGTGCACCATGAGCTTGCAACAAAGGGTCCTGACCCCTGCTGATGAAGAGCATCTTCCGAGGAGGTGATTGCAGTCCGTGGTAATTGTTGGTAAATTTGGGAGGGGTTTAATCCAGCCCCACTGGCCCGTTGGAGCTGGCACCTCGTGTGAATGGGTGTTTGGAGATCTTGGCAAACACATGTTGTCATTTACTCACCAGACCAGCTGTGTGTGTGCGTACCTGAAGGTGGCTCAGACTGATGGGAAAGTTTTTTGGATAGGTTGCAGGATAGTTATAGATCCTGGTCGCTGCTTGTTTTGTCCAAAACTAAAAGTGGAGAAGAAAAAACAAAGCAAAGCTGGGGGAGCCCAGGACGAGTTTCCAGGGCATTGTGGGCAGCAGCAGTTGGATGTGGAGCCAGAGGGAAGATCCCAGCAGGGTCGGCTGGTTGGGTGCTCTGCCCTTTCCAATGGAGCTGCTGGCTTTGCCACAACCCTTTGTGATGGTGGGGAGGGCTGGGTGGCTGATGGGCTTCTCTGCGAAGGCAATCCCCAGGATGCAGGCAGAGCCTTCCCTTATCCCGTCCGTGTCCTGACGGAGCCTTCCCCGTGCTGCTGGCAGCCCTGCGTGCTGCTGTGGTGGCACAGATTTATTTCCCTTTGCCTCTTGTGCTCTTTGCCTCGTTTGCACTCGTGAGCTGGCTCCATATGGTGCAGAAGCCGCAGAGACACCGCTCGGCACGGCCGGCGCGGGGCTGGGGGGCGGCGCAGGAGCCGACGCGTTTGCAGCTTGCTCCGTTTGAGGTTCAATATTTCCACCTCCTCCCCTCGACGACTCGGCTCCCGCAGCTGCGGATCGCTCATCCTCTCCAGTGCAGCTGGAGCGTCCCTGTGTGATTCTGCTCTTGCCCTGCTGCTTTCCCTCTTCTCCCCCTGTGCATGGGTGGACCAGAAATGCTATTTTTTAGTTCTTACTTACTCATGAAATTTTTGGCTGGCCCCTCAGAAGGCTTTAGTGTGTGTCAGATGTGCATTAAAAGGTAGAGGATCAATGTGGCTGCAGCTGGTCTGTGCTGGGGTGAAAAGGGAGGCTTTTCCCCGAGTGTTGGTGGCTGGGGAAACACCAAACCCTCGGCTGCGCTGGGAGCAGTTGTGCCCGGGCTGAGCTTGATTCCCCTGGCAGTGCTTGCTCTGAGCAGTCTGTCGTGTTTGTGGGTCACGCAGAAACCCTGTGACATTTTGAAATCAGATCTAGTAAACAGGAGCCGGATGGTGCCAGGTGCAGCTCTGGGTGCGAGGGCTCTCTGACAGCAGGGCTGGCAGTTCAGATTTAGGGCTCCACGAGGCGCCTGATTCTGTAGCGAGCGCGGAGCTTTTCTGGAGAACGTGGTCCAAGACAGTGACTCATCCTGAATCTCTAAGGATGTGATGGCGTGTAGGGAAACGCAGGATAAATGTTTTGATTTTTAGAGTTTTCCTCACAGGCGGTGCTACCCTACAGTAAGGCAAAATAAATCCCGCGGGAAGAGGGAAAGGGGGGACAGGCCTGGCACACGAATTCACTGCAGCTCAGTGCACCCCTGTACTCCAGCATTGGAGCTTGGCTTTGCAGCCAAGCACGTGCCCCTGTAAGACATATGTGAGCCCGCTGCCAGGGAGATCCCTGCAATCCCGTGGGTCCCGTGGATCCAGACATGAACACTGTGTATCCTTGTAATTCATCCTAGCATGTGTAATTGCAGATGTTATTGATGTTTATGGCAGCTCTGTCTTCTCAGGCGACTAATTCTGTATTTAGAGGCTCTCATTTCCAAGGGAATCCCGGCTGATAAGAAGCCCACTTCCAGGGAACTCGTTAGGCTTCAATGGCCCTTGTCTGCACAATCTTACATGCTGCTTGTGTTGATTATTTTTTATCTCTTTTTGGAGTTCCTTGCTTTCTGATAGTGTGATGAAGTTCCCTTTTCCCGAGAGAGGAGCTGCTGGCAGAATGTCCTCGTGGGTGAGCTCACTTGCTTCCATTGGACCTGGCTGGAGCACACCACGCACAGCCAGTGTGGGCGCCTGGATGGTGACCAAGATACGAGCTATGGAAAAGGAGCGGAGAAGAGGAAATTGTTGGCATCATCACCCAAAAATGCTTGGATTATTCTCCAGACTCTGTGCTCCCCCAGGATGTGTGATGGGTTGGGGTTCTGGATTCTCCCTGTTCTCTCCTCTGGTGAGATGGGTGTCCAAGCCAGCTGACCTCCACCCAAGGAGTCCAGTGATGCGAGGCTGCTGTGCCCGGCCTGTGCTGGAACCACTGCATGGACAAGGGACAGAATAGCCTCAGCACCCGACCTTCAGCCTTCGTCTGCTGTGCCCTGTGCTCCTGAGGGCTGACCTCATGGACGCTGAAGAGCAGACGAGTGCTCTGCCCAGCCTCAGTGATCCTTCCTTCAAACCAGACCTTCTCCACCACTTAACTGGACCTTCTCCGCTGCAGTCTCACAGAGCTTTTTGGAGATTCAGGTTTCTGGGAGAGCTTCTGCCCATCCCTGGCTGGCTGAGTTCCTCTTCCACATCTTGTGCAGGATGGAGTGAGTTACACGCCAAGCCTGACATATGGTGATTTCTGGGGCAGGCTGTGGCATTCGGAGGGGATTGCTGGCAACTGAGCCTTGAGAAGGCAGGGATGGGGATTTAAACGCACAGTGACATTGTTCTGGAAAATGTTCTCCTGAAAGAACCGCATCATCTACCTGCCCCGGACGGGCCCTTGGCATGGCTGGATCTGTGCTGGGGAGCCAGGGTGTTCATTAAAATGCTGTCTCAGCCCTCGATGCTGCTTGACTTTGAGCTGCCAAACTGTAAAAGATGATGTATGGACGGTGATCTGTGTGCATGGTGTGTGTGGATTTTGGGTATCCAGGGCCTGTGTGCAATTGTAAAAAGTGTGATATCAGCAGCTGATTCTGTCATGACAGGAGCAAATGAGTTCCTGATATTTGAAAACTTGTTTCCAAATTTTCTAAAATAGGTTTACAATTTGGAAAACAAAAGGTATTGAAAGCCCTATCTTTTCGCTCTTATCTTTCCATTTGATTTGGTCCCCTTTGTTTGTTTTTTTCCTGTGATGTGTGCGTTTTTGGGTAATTCGCTGTCATTTCCTTCCCTTTCCCTTATCTCTCCCTCTGCAGTCCTCTCTCTTTTCCTCTCTATCCCTCTCCCTCTCTCCCTCCCCTCAGTAATTTATTTGCAGGTGGGTTGTCTCTTTGATTTACTGTCTCTCTCCTTGGTAGGATTATGATAAATGGATTGTATGGCTTTGTCTGCGCTTGTCCAACACCACGTACCCACGCTGGGTCAGGTCCCTTTGGAGCCTGGAAACTGAGGGGAGCTGCTGGGCCTGGAGGTGGAGGTAGAGTTCAAACAGGGCTTGGTCCATGTGCTCCTGATTTGCATCGCCTCCTGAATATTTTTTGGCTGGGGTTCTGGTTTGGGTTTTTCTCTCGTCACACGCATGTGTCGATGTGTGGACGCTTGCAAAAATGGACGCAGGTATTTGACTGGGTGTTTTCAACCAGCATATTTCAGTTTAGTGTATCCTGACGTGGGGAGTGTTTGCCACTTGCAATTAGAGCGTTTCATCTCGCGGCGCAGCGGGCAGCGCTTTATTGATAAAGTTGTTCTGTAGCTGCTGAGCAAACACCCCCAAATCTGAGCTTCATTAAGTTGTCGCCGGCCCTGCTGCGGTGCATCTCCGTGGCACGCTGAAATCCATGGCATTGACGGGGATCCCAGAGGAGGCTGGCACTGTGCTGTGCAGCCACAGCTTAACGCATCCCGCCACAGACTGACACAGCACGCTCGGCTCGCCCGGTACATGGAAATTCCTTCCTTTTCCAACGGGAAGTGAGGGGCTTTTCGGCCACCACAGCCTTCCTCATGCTGGCAATGACTGGGATGTCTCTGCAGAGCAGGTTTGGCTGCTCCCCTCTCCTGAGAGGTTTGCACAGACCCTTAAAATACAGGAAGGGAACATTTGGTGTTGACTTGTTGTTGTTTAGTGCATCCTCCCGCTCTGTGCCTGGGTTTGTTGCTTAGTGGGTAATCCTTCATAACGAACCCACGGGAGATTGATGGGGAGAGCTTGTTATGCACTTCCAGAGCCGTTCCGCTGTCGTTCTGCAGCAGCAAAATGCACCATTAAAGGCAGAGAGCCCTGGGAATGATGGGGCGTAATTAGTTGTTGCTGTAATATTTTTGATTGAAAGCGCAGAGATGCTGGAAGCGGCTTTGGGAAGTTGGTGCTCTCAGGAAGCTGTGAAGAGCAGCAGCTCCTGTCAGAGAGGAGAGGCTGATCCCGCTCGTGCCTTTCCCGCTGCTCCAGTGCTGTAATTAAACCGTGTGGGAGATGCCTCAGCATCCCTGCTGTGCAGCCGCTGGCTCCGGCGTGGCAGCGCTCCCCTCACAGTCCCGAGCAGGAACCAAAAGGGGAGTCCTCCAGCAGAAGAGATGTTTTGGGTGGGATGTGCCTCCAGCAGCTCACTGCCTTACTCCCTGTGGCAGAGCTGTGTGGATTTTATGTTCCTGCTTTTTCCCAGCTTGGTCTGAATTTCAGGAGATATTAAAAACTTGCAGAAGCAAACCTGGACTTGTGGTTAGAAGTGTGGTCGTAGGAACCTGGGATTACTCAGGCACCTTCCTGGTGTGTGCTTGAACACTTTCATGGAATCACAGAATCCCAGAATGGTTTGGGTGGGAAGGGACCTTAAAGCTCCTGTTGTTCCACCCCCTGCCCTGGGCAGGGACACCTCCCACTGTCCCAGGTGCTCCCAGCCCCGTCCAGCCTGGCCTTGGGCACTGCCAGGGATCCAGGGGCAGCCCCAGCTTCTCTGGACACCCTGTGCCAGGGCCTCCCACCCTCACAGGGAACAATTCCTACCCAATATCCAGTCTGAACAGACTCTTTTTCAGTGGGAAGCCATTCCCCCTTGTCCTGTAACTCCATGCCCTTTTCCACAGCTCCTCTTTGGCTCCCTTGGAGCCCCTTTTTGTACTGAAGCACCAATATACAATCACCCTGGAGCCATCTCTTCCCCTGGCTGAACAATCCCAATTGTCTCAGCCTCACCTCATAGCGGAGCTGCTCCATCCCTCTGGGAATCTTCTTGGCCTCCTCTGGACTCCCTCCAACAGCCCCATGTCCTTCCAGAGCTGGACACAGTACTGCAGGTGAGATCTCCCCAGAGCGGAATGGAGGATAAATGAGTGTATGGGAACAGTGAGAGTTAAATTCAGATGATTCTGCTGGCACCTGTGGGATGTTCCTTCCACTGGCATCGCGAGGTGTGATGCACACCAGGCGTGTCTGGAGTGGTGATGATGGGAGCTGTGGTTGCCACCTGCACATGGACATGGCTGGAAGTCACAGCAGCCCTGGGAAGGCAGAGCCTGCGATAGCGTAGCAGTTAATGTTATTTAGCACCAGGCTTGCGAATAAAGCGTCTTGGCTCTGTTTCCCTGTCATTCCCTTCCCCTGGTAATGTCACCAAACTTGGACAGAAGCTTCCCAAGCTGTGCGCTTGCCTTGGGCTGATTTTGCTGAAGCTCTCGGAAGGGAAGGAAGAGGTAGGAAGCAAGCTTGGCATTTCTGAGCGTGAAATAGAGGGGAAAATATAGTGCTTTCCTTATGGAGGAGAAGTCTTGCTATTGTTCCCCTTCAGAAACCCACGGGCTGGGGCTGGGGCTGCGCAGGGCTGTGCTCTTGGGCTGGACTGTGCACTGACCCCACTGACACTTGCTGAGGTGCATCAGGATGAGTCTCTGAGGAGTCCTCCTACCTGTGGAGTGTCACCCGGACCCCAGCCCTGTGTGCCCCGCCCCTCACTCAGCTGCCCTCCCATCTCCCCCCGCCTCCAAAGGCTCAGCTATCAGCACCCACCTCTCTGCTCCCCACACATCTTGGGGGGCTTATTTCCAGCAGCTGGCATCCTTTCTAAATCTCCCTCTCCCCATCTGTTGTTATCAAGCCTCCTCTCTTCTTATTATGCTTAATTTCTATCTTTTTCCTCTTGGTTGTCTTAGACAAGCCCGCGTCTCTCTACATATGCCCAAGCATTTGCTTTCGAGTGCCTTAGGCTGGTTCCTGCCGTTATCTTCTTGCAGGAGGGAGAGAGCTGCTGTTTCTTGCTTCAGGAGAGGGACCCAAGGCGGTTACTGAGGAGCGATGCACTTGTAGAAGTGTCTTTGTGGCCTCCCTGAGCAGAAAATTCGTTGTTGTATCTCTTTCTTTCCAGATAACAGTGTCAGAACGCAGTCAGGTTGGGTTAGTTTGGGTTGGCCTCCTCCCTTTGTGTGTCTCTGCCTGCAGCAAGGGAAGAGTGACACCTTCTCCCGGCGTGATCAGCACGAGCCTGCCACTGGGAGGTGTGAAATGTGGGGTTTCAGGCTGGGAATTTCGGGGAATAAGTTCTGCTTCATTTTGGCCAGTTCAGAAGGGTTTTCTGGAAGAGGCTCCAATCCTGCAGGAAGGGTGGTTGGCAAGACAGCATCAGCTGGTGGGAGATGAAGGCGATTCTCACCCAAATAACTCAGTTTTCCCTTGCTGCTGGAAGGCTGCCAGCCCATCCTTCACTCCTCCGAGGCGCAGCTTATCCTGCTGCAGGCGTCATCTCTGGCCAGGTTTGCCCGGGAGGGTGTGGGGAGCCCGGGACAGCAGCGAGTCCTCCCTGCCTGCATTGCACGAGTGCCATCCCATCCCAGATGGATGCGCTGCTCGGCGCGGGGAAGCTGGTGCATTCTAATTGCTGGCATCTTTACTTGTTACGAGTGTAATTGTGAGTAGACGTTTGTTTTTGTATTGATAATTAGGGACTGGAACAGATGGCGAAGGCTTAGTTTAAAGTAATGTGTCCATTAAAGAAAATCTACTGTATACAGCTGAAGATTCCTCACTCCAAGAGAGCTCAGCTCTCGGTAGCAGAGCTTCTCTCTCCCTAATGAGGGCTTGGGCTGTCACAGCCCGGCCAGTGGAGCCTCCGATCCTGGAGACTTCTCCCGGCGAGCGCACTGAGCTCCCTCCTGGACGGCAGAGCATCGCTGTGCCCATGGGCAGGCGTGGAAGGAGCTGCTGGAGGAGCGGTGCCTGGGGCAGGCGAGGGGATGGCAGTGTCCTGGGCACGCAGCCTGGCAGGGTGGGACTGCTGGATCCAGGTGACAGGTGACGTGTGACATGGCAAACACTGTGCTGGATGCTGGAGGCACAGGGAAAGGATCTACCCCTGGGGGTTTAATTAATACCCGGTGCCAATTAACGAGGACTGGTCCTGGCGGAAGGGCGAGGCGGGTGGGAGGGGAGGTGTGAGGTGTCCATGTGGCTTCTCTGTTCATTAGGGCTGCTCAGGCACTGATCTGCACTAATCCCCTCGCTGGCCGCGTTCCCTGCCTGTCCTCCTTGCCCAGTCCCAAGTGAGGGATGGGTGGGGAGTGATCCCTGTGTCCCCCCTCATAGGGGAGGGATCCCTGTGTCCCCCGCCTGCAGGGGAGTGATTCCTGTGTCCCCTCGCCTGCAGGGGAGTGATCCCTGTGTCCCCCCGCCTGTAGGGGAGTGATCCCAGTGTCCCCCCACCTGTAGGGGAGGGATCCCGGTGTCCCTCCACCTGCAGGGGAGTGATCCCTGTGTCCCCCGCCTGTAGGGGAGGGATCCCTGTGTCCCCTCGCCTGCAGGGGAGTGATCCCAGTGTCCCCCCTCATAGGGGAGTGATCCC
>VYZT01031106.1:0-10783 GCA_013400735.1 Pomatostomus ruficeps | reverse complement strand
CTCCATCTCTCAGGCATCACTTCTGTCATGGGAAGGTGGTGTTCTTTGGAAGCAAGCCTGGTGCTTATTGGTGCGTGTTATTTCTTGTCATAATGCTAAACTGTAAATGACTTTATAAATTACTTTATGAATGTGTCTTTCTGTCTGTGTCTTTTTCCAAATGAATGCATACTAGTCCACTACAAGTTACTCCAGCTTGTTTACAGAATTGCAGATCAGGAAAAAACCCTATTTCTGTCTGAGGGTAGTGTTGTTGTATTTTGGGGAAAATAATTACTGCAGTGATAGGTCCAACAGAGAAATTAATCTGCTGCATTGTGCTAGGAGGTGTAGTTGCCATGAAGTTCCAGCTCACTCACTGAGGTGATACTGCACATTTATTGATTAAGTAGACGGTTGGGCGTGTGCTTTTTGAGATGAAAGAAAGTGATTCCTCTCTTTCTTTTGTCCTCTTTAGAAATAATGAGAACTCACTGCTTAAACCAGAAAACAGAACATGTACAGTATAACACCTGGTTATTGAATTTTCATAAAACTGCACCTGTCTTTAAATGATCAGTCCTGCTGTTTCACATTCAGAAATACAAGCATATAGCCATTGAGATTAATGGAAGAATAAACACAAAAAGATTCATTTTTATGGTGGGGGTAATCAGAGAATCAACTGGTATTTTAATCTCTTTTGCCTCCAATATTTGACAGTGTTGTCATGTGATTTAAAGGTTTCTGAAATAGAAAATCTGCACACACAAAAAAGTCCACTCAACCTTAGAAATGCTGAACTATGAAGTTTTTGGTTGGCTGATGTTGCTATAAGACTCTCTAGGTAAGGAGTGTGTACTGTAGCTTGCAGTGTTTTAGTTAGTAATGTTGACATTGAATCTTGAACATCATTAGTAAAAGGAAAGCTGCAGTAATTGCTTAATGAACTGGAACAGACTAAATGCAAAAGGGATGATGCTAACTCCAGGATATTATTTTGTGTAGGTCCTGTTGCACCAATAAAGCCTCCATGTTCTGTTTTGGAGTAGTTTCCAAAATTGGTCTTCTGTTGATAAATAAAGCTTAGATGTTTGCAGCAGCTGGCTTTTAGTAATAATACTGCTAATTGAGTTTTTTTCTGCATCTGGAAGAATCTCTTCTTTCAGAAAACATCCGATGCACCTCTGTCCATGCAGTAGCTGGGCACTGTAGTTGTGTGTAGTAAGGCGGCGACAGGCCTGGTTTTGCATTAATTGGCTTTCCTTAATTCAGATGATACTGAAATCCTGGATGTTCTGCTTGGTCCTTGGGGCCATTTGCCTATGCTGGGGGAAGGGACTGTAACTGTATTCCTAGCTGTTCTATCTGCAACATCCAGTTGAACGTTCACTAGGTCAAACAAAAGGAGATTTTATGTATTCTGGTATTCTGAAGCATTTTGTGCAAGCCTTGAAGGCCTTTAAATGTGTAGTTCAGTCTTAGTATAGCTTGTAATGTGTAAATTGTCCTCTTAAATTATTCATTGCCTGGAAGTTGTCAGAAAGATTGGACAGCCTGGCAGGGCTGAGGTCATAGTTTCCTAGATGAGTTTCTCTGCCACTAGAAGGGAAGTAGTCTTTGATCAAGCTGTAAGGGGGAATTACCACCAGGGCATTTTCAGATAATGCAAAGGGTGAAGAAGTCTTCAGTGTGAAAAACCACTGTAATTTGTGGCTGGGAGGGTGTGGCATCAACTCAGAGCACAGGGCAGCCTGGACTTTGCAGCAGCATTGAGGGCTGTGAATATCCACTTTGTAACGCTGCTGCTATGCTTCATTATGGCCAGGCAGTAAACATTGGGAAGCTGAACGCCCACATCTACAGGGACTCAAAGCTGAGGTTTATAAACCAGTAAATCTGTAGTTTACGTCAGCCAGTACATGTACGTGCATGGGAAGCATGCACTCCCCCCTGTGCCTTTGGCCACAAGCAAAGGCTTAGGAATCCTTCTACTACTCCTTTTTTCTATCTTGGAGTATGGTTGCTCAGTATGAAATAATTGGGGTTGCTTGAAAAGTTTCATCTATATAACCTGCTAATGCTGTGTTTTGCAGGTAATTTGTATTTTTTAAGAAAACCACACAAACCTGAGTAACATAAATATATTCCTTCTAGCAAGCTGAATTGATCTGTGAGCCTGTTGCATACATCTTGTGCAACTGAAGTGTGCATGCAGCTTAAAAGCTAATATATAAAATTAACAGGCAGAATTGTTTCACCTTAGGGATAGCTATTTTTTTTTGTATAATAATTATGGTGCAAGGCTAAGCATATTATCATGGCAATGCTTTAATCATATACTGCAGCTCTTACCTGGGCACCTGTAATTTCTACTAATACTGGAAATACAGAGTAAGCTGTAAAGGGCCAAAGAAACTCGTTTTTAAATTCTTAGTAAAAAACCTGAATGAAATATAGGATCTTGTTGATATAAACTGGTAAAAAAATCCTAGCTAGGTTAACTTTCAGGCATCTTTAATTCTGTCTTATATGATTCAATTCAGTTATCTTCCTTTTTAATCAAATGTTCTACTTTCAGGCTAAGGGGATGAGATCAAGGGATTGTACCAGAATAAAACTGTAATCTAGTGATAAAACCTCACTGGAATTGTAAATGAAACTGTACTTCTGAACCCACTTCATAGTGTACTTGATTTATTGTCTCTTAATAATTTAGATTAAGGCATGATCATGTTAGAAGAAATTGTTGATTTAATATAATTATTGGAAAAAAATTATTTTTTACATGTTTCCAAGAATGAGACTAAGACTGCAGAGGGGAGTAATTGGCAATTACTGTTACTGCCATCGTGGGGTTTCTGGTCCTGTCACTTCCTTGATTTAGACAAATTAATATTGTGTCAGGAAACTGCTCAGTTCAGTTGTGTTGGTCTCTTCCTTCTGTGAAAAATCCATGTAGAAGCAGGTCTTATAGAACTGGTAAGAAAATTGATCTCTTGACATCCATTTGATCATGCACCTTCTGCCACAGACAACCTGTATAAGCTCTAACTAGCTTCCCTTGCCCATTGTCAAGATGGGGGCAGACTAAATTTTGTGAACTAGCTTTTCAGTTTTTTAATGAAGTAGCTTGTATGAAAAATGGAAATCTTCCTTGCAGAAATGTTGTATATATGAATTTTCTCAAGGAAGTACTAAAAGCTGCCTTAGTAAACTTTATGCCACTATTGAGAGCATTTTCAGGTATGTTGGTGGCTCATCTATAGGATTTAATTGTGAAACCAAAACCTGTTATGATTTAATGTTATTCTTCACCACAGTGTGCCAAAATTAAGTTGCCTTTATAAAATGAGTGTTAATTTCAGTTCATTCTTGGTAGATAGTATTTGCCTAATGTATGAGAGATGGCGAATAGGAAAAAGAAAAGATACTTTGCTGCCATGCGATGCTGTCCTGTTGTGCTGAATGTGAAATAACACCAGAAACAGTGATTTGCATTATCAATGCAAATAATTTTCTAGCAGTAAAGAGAGAACAACCCCTGAAAATATCTGGTTTTCTTTTTAAATTTCTTTTTAAGTGAATTCTGTCTTACTGCTAATGAAATGGAAAAGGTTTTGATTCCATTTCATGGAAATACTTGTTAAGGAAGGCGTGAAGAATTAAGTTTGTAGTAAATTCTTTTAATCTATTTATTGCTTAATGATTGCTTAAAGAGATAATTAGGGTTAAGCATTTTCCTGAAGCTGGAGAAAGTCCTGCTTTGATTCTGAAATTTCTAATGTGGATTTTAGTGAAGCTGTCATTCAGATTAGCTCTCAGAAATTCAACTACTCCCCGAAATTAATTCTGATCAAATTGTTTTGTCATCTTTATCTGTAAAGATAAAATGGTGGTTACTACAATAATAAAGGTATTTTCTTAATACTGTGAGCATGTAAAAAGGCAAACAGCAAAGCCTTGTGCATGTTTAGAGGCACTAAAAGGCGAGGCTGTTTTAAATGTCACCAATGGAAATATGTAGGAATTTGCAAAATTTGTGGACATGTAGATAGAAAGGACCACGTTTTCATAGGATATGGATATGTGAAGGAACCAGTTAAGTGTTACTACTTGTTGGGAGGTATGCCTGGGCTGAGCTTTGGTGCCTGTAGCTTAAAGGAGGTTAAACTTAAGAGTCGGTGACTTAAGTTTGACTTAAATATTATATGGACATGAAAACATAGAATCTTGAAATGATTTGGTTTGGAAGGGACTGTGAAGATCATTGGGTTCCAGCTATATGTTGAAGTTGCCTTGACCTTATTTTATCAACAAAGGCTCTTTCTATTTTAATTTGTGTGTTTGGAAAGTGTACATCATTAAAGAGTTGATGTCCAATATTAAATTCAGGAAACTGAAAATGTTTCTATAGGATGACTTTTACCAGTTGGTAGTGTGTTTTGTGTGAAGCTTTCCATGCTCAGGACTCCTGTGGCTTTGAGTTACACTGTGTAAAATTATTTTATTTTAGATAGCAGTCTTGTTTGAGGTGAACGTGTGCTGTTGATCTTAACGAGCTACCTAGTCATTCAGTTTTGTGAGCTGTCCTAGCACTGTGTTGGTACAGAACTTCATGTTGACTTTAGGTTAACATGAAGTTTGGTTGCGTTACATTTGAGTTACTGCTATGATTTGTTTCAGCTGTAGCAGATACAGGATTTGGCCTGTTTTTCTGTTCAGACAAGTGAAACCAAGGAGTTCATCTGCTCATTTGCAGGGAATATTAGTAAATTAATTCACATGAGTCTCCTGCATATTTAGATGACCTGTGATATATGAAGACCTGGCTGTGTCCTCATCCCTTGACATTTTTCTAATTTGAAAGAACTCTTAAGACAAACAAAGATTACCTATAATTGGAATCAATCTTGTAAACAGAAGGGGAAGCTGAATATAGTCTTTTCTGAAACGTTATACGTGGGGGCACAAACACAGGAGTGGAGTGATTTGGAGAGCTGATTATGAGTAAGACTCCTGTCAGGTGCAGGGAGTCTGATGTAAATGCATGCACTGCTTTGAAGTGTGGTCTCACCTGTCACCGTCCTCTCTGTGTTCTGAGATTAAAGTCTTTGACACTGGAGCACTGACGGGTCACTGAACAAGCAGAATGAGGAAGTGACCTGCCTGTTTGCAACTCCTGATGTAGTGAAGGTGGGCAGCTGGGCAGGTGTTTCTTGGATTGCTTCTCTTGAGTGGAGCTCAAAGAAAGTGACAGTGAGAGAAAAGGGGTGGACTTCTACTGTGGTACTAAATGGAGAAGGGAGGAAACCAAAGCTGAAAAGTGAAGACATCAAACCTCTGCTTTAAATATAAAAGAAGAGAAGGAAGATGAGAGAACCCTCAAGGCTCTCAAAGTCTAAATGCTAAAGAAAACTTTAGCACTGGGAGGAAGCAGAGACATGCAAATAGGGATTTTCTATATATTCTCTGTGCTATATAAACTAGAGAGACATGAGAACTTGTAAAAGAATTTTAAACATATGATTCAGTGACTGGTTAGTTGAAGAAATAGATGGTAAATGAGATTGCTTCACCCTTCAAACTGTGAATGTATCAGCCCAATGGCCTTGTACATTCCCCAGGTGATAGTAATGTGTTATACATTTCGTTTACTTACTGTAGAAATTTCAGAAAGTTTGGAAATGCTTTACAGAAGGCTTGATGATAATACTTTATTTTGTGTAATTAAGACACTGCTATAGGCAATGGGCATATTTTAAAGTTGAGAGCTCTTGAAGTGATGCAGTAAAAAAGCAATTTCTTTTCTTCCCCTTTCTTCACCGCTCCTGTATCTTAGGCCTCTTATCTAACAGAGGCATTTTGGAGTATCTGTCTTTAGTTTGCACATGTTCAGGTGTCTTTAAGCAACTTGAGTTTTATGAGCTCATACAGCTGATTTAATTTATTTTGTTACAGACTCTTATTGTAACACTGGGCATGCTTTTTTTTTTTCTTCAGAGGTTGACCAAATAGGTTTCTAAACCCATCATGTCTTAATATAGCTAGCAAGAATTCAGTCCAAGTTAGAATTTTATGTTGAATCAAGCAAGACAATTTCTGTGATGCTTAATTGGGTGCAATAAGTGGCCACATGCCAAAATACTGTTCAGTGCATACTGTGCAGCAGTCAAATGTAACCTTTTGAATTTTTAGCAGTGCTAAGTAACTTACAAGAAGTGCTTGGGGTAAATAATGCAGGATACAGAATTTCTCTAGGAAGATGAAATCACAGGATGGTTATTGTGCTCAGTGAAAATATTCATCTGGTTTTTATCTTGAAGGCACAGTGCTCATTAAATAACTGAAAATGAAAAAACATGCAGGATGTTGCTAGGGTTTTCTCCATATATCTCTCAAGGATTATAAAATTAAGATAAAAGGTACTTCAGTGACCAGTGTGTAATCCATACATGATGATAAAGTTTCAGGAAAACATTTGGTTGCGATTTTGTAATACAGTGATTCAGGCTAGAAAATGACACACTGACTCACACATGTAAATGCCTTTTTTTTTGGCTTTAAAGTATGCTTGTGTACATTCTGTAAAGAACGGTTACAAAGCTTCATGGATTTTTCAGTTAAAGTGAAAATTGCCCCTTTGGAAATATTATTGTACATGAGCATGATGCAAAGGAAAAGTTGTAACTCTCTTCCCATCCCTAGAAAAGATTAGAAATTAGTCTGTATAAATTTAATACTCTATAAAATTTTAGTGCTGATTACAGCTGAATATGGAGTAATATCAAAGCTTAGATATGGGAGTTTGAAGAATTTACCCTCAGAAGACGTCCTTTTTTCCCTGTTACTCAGAACTTCAGAAATCACATTGTAGTTTTCTGAATTGAAAAAGTAGGTGCAGTCTCCTGTGGAGTAGCCATGCTTTCATTATATTTCCCTTCTCTTCCAAATTCAAAACTCTCCAGTGGAGTGGCTTTTTACTGTCAAACATAAAGTGATTTTTTTCTGTGCTGGAGGCTGCCTCTAGATTAAAAGTCAAATGACACTTCTGTAATCGAATTGCCAAAGTTCTGTTCAAAGTAGAGCTGTTTTAGAGCATGTCCCTCTTCTTGAAGGCACAGCATTGATTGTTCTTGTCCGTCCTTCCCCTCCCCAGGTTCATATGCCATTGTGTTCTCTGCCTGCAAGGATCATAGTGACATTTTTTTCTGGAGAGATAAGGTAGGAACAGGCTGGTGGGTAAATCCTTTAGAATACTATGCTTGTGGGGCCATGTGTTCACATGGTTATTTAATTAACTAAAAACTAATCAAATGAGTTATTCTGTTCCATCATTGACTAAAAAGGCCTGCTCCTGCACAACTTCCCTAGGTTAGTGCTCTCTGGTGGTACATCAGCAACTGCTGCATTCCTGCATAATTGTGTCCAATCTGAGCTAGAAAAAATAGTTAGATAAGATGTATCTAAATATTCAACAATTTCCTGTTGCTTTAAGTAGAAGTTGATGAACTTTTCTCAGAGGAAATAAGAAAGGAAGAGGAATCTCCTCACAGGATACTTGTTGCTTAAGATAGGAAGCCAATTTGATGTCTTGAACTTAAACATTTCAACATTTTATCTAACTAAAAGTGTTTTCACTTGATATGCAGGATCACTGTGCTTCTTTCTGCTTCTTACTAGGAGAAGTATTTTTTAAAAAAATAGATGTGAGGATGGTGGGTGGTTTCTTCTGTGCTGGGGGTGAGTGTTAGTCAAGCGTGATTTCATGCTGTACCTTGTGCCCAGACACTGCCTTGGTTGTTTCTGCTGCTCTGCTGCTGGTGCTTGCTGGGAATGCTGGCAACTGTTTTGTCTGCTTCTGGTGACTGGCTGGACCAGTGCTCAGTTTTGGCTTCCTCACTGGTAGGCAACTCTTTAAGCATGGCATGTTCATAATGCTTCAGCTTAACGTGACAGCTCCCAAGTCTCTCTGGGAAATGGTTATGAGCTCTGCCCTGCAGGTGATTAACCTCTATAGAGCAATCCCTGCCTGCTTTACTTCTACTGCTTGTCTTTTTATTACAGTTTTCCTGTATTATTTTTAAATGAATAGCCAGGAAAAAGCATCTTTGTGTTCACATTGTCATGTAGTACCAAGTGGCATACCTTCTCCTTTGGTGTGGTATGCAATATTAACCAAGTGGTCTGCTGAGGAACTGCAGCAGCAGCAGGAGGTACTGGTGGTGCAGCTGCTTAGAGGATGGGGTGGTGCTCTGAGGATGTGTATTTGGTGAGGAGATGAACAGTAAGCATATGTCTGGGACTCAGCTTTTTAAAGTTTTAGTTGTGCATTTCTTTTCCTGGGGAATGCTTCCAAAGAATAGGAAAAACACCTTTCTGGCAATGGGGTAAAGTTCTGTGTGTTGTGTTGTGTTAGGATAGTTAGGATATTGTTTGACCTATGGAGCAGTCCTTTTGCCACTAACATAATTTTTTGCATGTTCTTCATAGACTTTTGCAATCTCAGCTGAGGTGTTCCACAGCCAGCAAAGCCGAAATGCCAACTCCTCTTATCCAGTGGGCTTCAGTTTGAAAAACAGATATAAAAAAACCCCCAATGGTATCAGAAGTACCTTGGTCACTTGGTGTTCAGGCTGTACAATGAAGACTGGTGTATTTCTGAAGCAAGGGTTGGCAACTGCCAAAGTAGGATGTCTGTTCATCAGCATTTTTGGGTAAATAATGAGCAGCATCAGATTTGGAATAGCATTGAATGCCTATAGTGCTGACTGCAGTTAGCATAATTTTGCTGGTTACTGGGGTAATAGCCTTTTTTAAAGGCAGGGAAGGTGAAATAACTGTAGGCATCTTAAGGACATAACAAAGAAATGTAGTAGAATAGTTGTTGCTCGCTTTCTAGAATGTTGCATATGCAGACATACTATGTGCTCTGCACAGCTGGCGTTAAACAGCTGTGTTCTTTTCTGTGTGGCTTCTTGGAATTACCTCTTGACTCGTTCTTGTCTTGTCTTAGTGGATTAATGGGTAAACAGCTCTTGGCTGCACAGTTACACCTTAGCAGAGGGGCCTTTAAAACGTTCCTGCTTACTCTTCAGCTCCTTTAGAAGTCACAGTACAGATTCTTGTGCCTGTAGCCCTTCCAAAAATCTTTAACATTTCAGAGAAAGCAAATCCTATAATACCGTCATCCTCTAGCTGATTTCTTGGGCTCCTTGGAGGAAACCTTCTAGCAGAACTTCAGGTAGATAGTAATAAAAAAAAAAAGCACAGCAGGAGAATTCTTACCACAGTGTCTTGAAAAAAGCAAGTTTATCTTGAAGCTACATTGGAAGCCTTTTCTCTTTTTATTTTATATCCTGTTCTTGGGGATTACTGGTTAATAATTCACATGTACTACAGTTACCAATTAAAGAAAAATTGAATTTGAAACAGCAGTAGGTTCAATTAAATATATTTGGGAATCAGTTAGTTCTTTTATTGCTCAGGAAGGGAGTTTAATTATTTAAAAAGTTCCTTCTTTATACATTTTTATTTTACATGAGCAGAAATTACCAATGGCTAATTACCATTCCTGAGGAATTTAACATTTTGAGGCTCTAAAACTTGGGACTTAAAACCAGAAAAAAATGAAACCAACTCAAAATAAATGTTATTTAGTTGGTTTCAGTGCATGCATAAAACTGATGACAATCCTTACAAGACATTGTCAAACCTTGTCAGAAATCAAATATTTAGCTTCAATATGTGGTATAGAATAGCATAGTAGATTGTGTGTAAAGCAAAATTTAAGTAATCAAATATAAACAAAGAGAGTTGGAATTCTTGCCCAGTCACAAAGAATGAAAAGTGAATGTTCTTTCTAGAGTACCTTGATTTGTCACCCCCTTCCACACCCCTTACAATAAAATATGCAAGAAAAAGTCCTTCATTGCATGGTACATGTATTACTGGAGTTGACTTGGTTTACTTTTTCCTGCTGATTTATGTTCCATAATTGGCTGCATCAGTATCACATATGAGTCACATTATGGCTATTTGCCACACTCTACAGGAGAAAAATAATACTTGTTTCTAAATGTCTGTTTGCAGAATTTCCTGTTTTGGTGAGAAGATGCATCTTCTTACCACACATTACTCTGTCTGACAGGATTCTTATAAGACAGTTCTTCTTTTTCCAGAGAAGCTATACTGACCAGGGAATGAACAGTATTAAGAAATGTTTTATCTGGTTGTTTTTAGAGGGAAATTAACTTCTCACCTATGGTAATCAACAAAACCAAAGTTGGCTATGTTAAAAACAGCAAAAAGAGATCTGAGTTAAATCACGTTGATTCTTAGTAGGCTGTAAAAAGGCTGAGGTGATTATTGTTAGCTTTCTCTGCTAAGTCTGACTTTCATACTAGTAGGGACCTTTGACTTCTCCTTTCATTTGCACATCTTGATCCCAGCCACATTACAGGGTCTCTTTCGAAGCAGGAGTGATACTCTGAGGTGTTGCTGGCTGTACAGCAGCGCACAGCAAAGGTGTTCAGCAGCACACGTTTGCTTGTTAGTCATGATCTCCTTTATGTTTTAATTAATCTTGGATGCTTCTGGTGAATGTTCCTAAGGGATTCCATAGACTGGTGCAGGTAGCTTGATGACTTCAGTAAATCTGTCTCTGGCATGTGCCCCTTTTGCTATGATTTGACTTGTTCTGGTTTGTGATAGCCTTTTAAATGTCAATCTATACATCTAAATGTCCTGTTAAGTTTCAGCTGGGCACTGAGGGAGATGACGGAAGAGCTTGCCAAGCCACTCT
>VYZT01031092.1:1043-31943 GCA_013400735.1 Pomatostomus ruficeps | reverse complement strand
CTAATTTAAAAAAATTAAATAATTATATCTCTTAAATCCAGTCTGAGAGTGAAGATACAGGGGACACAATATAGGGGTATTTACTTGGGTAGTATATTTACAGAGAGAACTGTGTATTTTCAAGGCATATCTGACAAACCTGAACATGATAAATTGAATATATTCTGCTCACGTCTTATCAGTCTAGCTCTTTCAGGAATGTATATGCAACAGATGCTGGAAACAGTCTCAAGCAGACAGATCTTATTGCTGTAATTGCTATCCCATTGCTATATTGCTATGCAGCACACTGAATATTTTGAGATACTGTATTTAGTGAATAGAGGGATCAGACTGATGCTGAGGACTCCAATTCCACCTGGGAGGCAGCATAACGAATTTTTTTTAAAACAGTATTCCTTGAATGAATGTCTTCTTCAGACAGGTATATTGTGCAGCTCACTGGAATGGGAAAACTACACAAGCACTGTACTAATTTTATCATAACAAACAATATCAGTAGCAGAATTAAATGTGGTAATTCAAAATAAAGCTGTCTCACAAATCATTATAAGCAAGGCAGCTCATTTCTCTATGCCATCAACACAAGGAAGAGGTCTAAGGGATAATGCCAACTCCAGCTGATTAGGTTTGGCATTTCAAAAAGATTGTTAGTAAAGAGAGATTCCCCAGTCACCACCTCCTGCTGTCTTGGCCAGTTTAGATGAGCTCTCTTGTCAAGGATATGCAATTCAATTAAGAGACATGACAGGGCACTCATCCATAATTATTTCTGGTATGTTGATAGTGTGCTTTTCAAACAGAATAATGGTAAATACAGAGTTTTCAGGGTTAGAGGTGGCAATCACCCGACACAAGGGAACTTCAGTGTCACATGTGTCTGTGTTAAAAGACCAGTAAAGACAGAAATGGGGGACAGAATTAAGTTCAAATGGTGAAAAAAGTAAAAATTTAAAATCAAGAATGCCTTTACTTAGGTGTTTAGGATCTGAGCAAAGTTTCCAGAAAATTAAAAAAAAATAAAAAAGGGAAGTCCTTACAGGCCATGTCTTGCTTAACCTGCATGTTGAAACTAGTGCAAGAACGTAAGTCAAGCTGTGCTCTTCTTAAGAACAGAGAAGAGCTCTACCTTGGCGTAACAGAAAAGCTGAGTAAAAGCAAATTCCAGAAGCGCACAGCATTCACATAGGAAGGGAGTGAAGCTTTAAATGAACAAACTAGATGATGTAATGGACAGTTTATATCAAGTGGCCTCACAGGTACCACCAGAAAGGCTAATGAATCCTCTCGTGTCTCTGTTCTGAACAGGGAAGGCCAGAGGCATTTCCAAAAGCTGGTCAGCTTACAACACTGCTGAAGGAGAAAGCTGCAGACAACTGACGGGTGATAGGGCAGACAGGGAAAATGTCTAATGCTTTTCTTTTCCTACTAAGTTTGCTCTAATAGTAGTGATGCATCACAGAAAACTCCAGATCCCACTAGCCATTACAATTAAAAAGCTGAAACTCTATCCTATCTGAAAAACAGCACACAAAGGAACAGATACCTGAGAAGATTAGAGCAGTTTGTATGGCAATATGCTCAGCAGGAGACCCAGTCTGTGTATTTTAATCTGAAAATTTCTGCTTTGCAAACAATGCAACATTTTGTGGAAAACATCCACCTTTATGAACTTTTATGTGGATATTTCCTCAGGTCTAAAAAGTTCAAAAACATGGTGAAGGTGACCCAAGCTGGGTGTGATTTTACAAGCTTGGTCTCAATGGCAACTGAAATTTATGGGCATGGGTTTGGGGGAAGGGGTTTCTGGGTTCTGGTTTGTTTGGGTGGGTTTTTTCTTTTCTTTATTTGTTTCTTTATGATGGAGTTCCTGCTTTGTGCTGAGATTTCAAAACTGTTTTAATCTGATTGATGTCTTTATAGTAACTGTTACATTAATTGGTAACTGAATTTCTGTTATATTATCTTTCACAGATTTTCTTTATCTTGTAAATTATTCCTTGTACATTTCTTCCCCAAGCCTTTTCTTTCTCTCCTTTCCTCCTTCCCCTCCTTTCACCTGCCTCTGAAGAGAAGGAATAAAGGGAAAAGTAACACACAAGAAAGGGGCAGAAATATCCTTAGGATTTTGCCAAACAATACCATTCAGCACCTTTGAAAGTCAGTACGATCACGTTACAAAGTGGTTTGAAATCTAAAATCAAATTGCAAATGGCAAATCTATACTATCATTTAAAAATGAAGCAAAGGAGTAATTACAGCTTTAACTTGTAGATTCAATCAGCTTGTTTAAATTGTTTCCTCCTGCCTTACTAATCTGTGTTAATCTTTATTTTCAAGGCATAGGTTCAACTAAAAAATCCACTTTCTCTATAGGCATAGAAGCACTGCTAGCTAAGCTTTGAATTATCAGATGGATTATAGTATGCAAAAGTCTTTGTATCGTAGCAACACAATATCTTTCATTCACGATTCTCTTCAAGGATGCATCTTTCTAGTCATTATCACTTTCTTAATAAAAATGTTTCATACTTCTTGAAAAAAAATGTAGGCAATTGGAACAAAGGATGTGCTCGGTTTTATACCAAAGGTGCAGAGCCACGAGACCAGCAGCTTTTGGCTGTCTGGAGGGAGCTAAATGGAAATTTAGTCTCCAGGAAAGGTGAAGCACAAAACATGTATTTTCTTTGTTACTGGATTTTGCAGCACTTTATTTCTAAAGGTAGTCAGTATTCAGAGAACCATTTACAATTTCTATTCCAAAGAGGGCATCTGTTTTCACATATCCCTCTATCTGCAAGACTGAAACCCTCAAAACATTCCTATATACTAAACAGCTTTCACTCAGAAGATGTTCCTGCCATGCTATCACAAGTGCATATGCCTGTGAAAGCACACACCCACCACATTCCTCCTCTGGTCTGGGGGACTGTGCAGGAGACAGACTGGATAAACTTCCATCTCTGAGGACATCATTGTTATATTTGAACAACCCCCTTTGGTGTGTATTTGATGTATATTTATTCCAGCCCTAAGGGAAGGGAGAAGCCTAAATGTGCCAAAGCAAAAGAGTTGTAGTAAGAATACTGAAATGACTAAACCGAAAGAAGTGAAACCCTGAGAATGCATCATTGCGAAAAACAGGAGATACCCTATTTTTTATGAAGTGCAATAAACCTAAAACTGAACAGCCTCCCCAATTTTGTACCACTGTAGAAATAAAGTTTGCTTAATTGAATTTGTTTTTAGGACATATACCTGAAACGTGCTTCCAAGTGCCATGGTAAAAAAATAAATGCCATGCAAAGATTTCCAGGACTATAAACGTAACGGGTATGTTACAGATCGTAATTATTATTCATAATTATGGAAATAATTATAATAATTATAAGCCATAATCATATGTAATAAGTTCCATGCTCCATTTACTGAAAACAAATCAAAGCCACTTCTGTGTGATATTGGCTATCATATGATAGGACTGAAGTCTGTGATAACAGAAATTTAAATTATATACAGGCATTAAACACTGAGTAAGCTTGTATAAAAACATAAAAGTTGTGCCACAACACATTCCACATATATACGCAGTTTTATGTGGATATGCCAATGTGACACATTTAAGTATACTCAGAATACACTGTTGGTACAAACTGTGATTTAATAAAGCAGAATCTGTAAAATTGTAGGCATTTTTGTATACATACAATCACATATTTTTAGCTATTCACTCTCATTAGAACACAAGTTTATAACAGGTCCAAAAAAAAGTGTATTCAAGAGTAAACTGAAATTGAATTATTTTCTAATGGTTGTCCCCATGTATTTAATACCAACACGTATTCATGTAATTTTATTCAGAAGTTCAAGTTTCAGGCAGACTTAGGTAAATTCTGCTGTCCTGCCTTTTGCTAAACTTATTGTAAATAAAGAATAAATTGTATGGACAACCCACAAAGCATTCTCTGCACATAGAAATCAAACATTTGTATCCAGGAGTTAAAAAAAAAATGCAAAAACATTTACTATGCAATGGATCTAGTTCTAGTTTTTCTGGTTTTCTGCCTTTTTTGCCTTCAAAACAAATTCTGTTTTGATGAACAAAATGTTTTCACTAACTTACTTACTTTACACTGTTGTTTTCAGTAAATGAGAGCTAAGTGCTAGGTTAGTCCTTACCTTTGATAATAATGCTTCTGTTTATGAGCAAGAAGAATGATTTGATGACTAATGTAACATTTATACTCATATTTTAATGCCAGTTTTGTATACCTGGTATTATTTACTTAAAAAGCACTTATGAAAGCTGACATTTTACACTTTACAAGAGCAAGGACTTACTTTATTTCTTGGTTTGTTTTCTTTTTTGAAAGCCCTAAGTTTTCTCTCAGTTGCTCACTACAGTAATCTAAAACCTACACTTGGAAGGGATGGAGCAACGGGGTTCCTTGAAAAAAAAAATCCATCAGTCTGGAAGAGAATTTTTATTTATGATGGGTATAAAATTGGCCAAGAACAGTAAGAACTATGGATCACCTTGTAGCATCGTAGTCCCCCACAGCAAAACACAAGGGGTCACAGAACTGGTCTTTGGGATTCAGTCATGCAACAGGTGATCTTGGAAATGCTGCACTCCTGGTTCTGGCAATCAAAGTCCATGGTAAGAGCTTTTTTAAAAAGACCATTTAAGTTCCTTTATGGTTTTTTTCACCATAAAAACTATAATTTGTGGTTACAATAATGCTGACAGGAGATATTGTGTGCTCTCTGTTGGTGTCCCTGCCTAAGACATGGTGGCATTTTTGGCCCATTACAAACACTTACAGTGTGCAATAGTGAGTTCTGCCTCAAGCTGTGTAAATCATCCACAGTGCCATACAGAACTCTTCATGCATTCACCTCGTTCTGAGAGAGGATGAATTATTTGAGAATATCAAAACCCATGGGAAAGATTATTCCATTTTAATGGAAGAGATTAAATGGTAATTTATAATTCAAAAGGATAAATATTATATTACTTATTACAGAATCTGATACTCAGTTTGTCAAATTTATTTCAGAGTCACAAACTGAGTGGCCTGAATCAGCAATCAATACACTGGCAACAATAAAATTTTCATCTAGAACTTTAGTGAGCACTACTTTGGCATCCAGGTGCCTTCTGGTTTTTATTTGTATCTTATTGAGGGGAGCCCCACCCGACACAAGAAATCAGAAAGTGCTAACATACAGTAAAAACAATTCTTTCCTTCTTTCTTTCCAATATTGTTATTCATATTCTAAATTAGACATGTGAATATTATCACACAGAATATTCCAAAACAATCACCTCACTTTCTGATACAACTCAACAGAGTTTTATTAGATGGATGCTTCAGAGACTTGTAAATAAAAAGTGTTCTAACACCTGCTCCAGGCTTTTGAGAAGTAATTGAGGCAAAACAAAATTCAGGCAATTTGCTCCAAGCCTGATTTTCCCTGCACTGAAAAATAAGCCCAAGATTCCCATCAGAGAATTTCAGATCATATTACTGAGAGAGCGTCCTTCTCTAACAAGCTCTCATATTATAATTAACATACAGAAAGATAATTACAATGTTTTAGAAACATTTCTTCCAGAAAGTATTTTAACATAACCAGGCAGCCTCAGAAACACATACAGAGCATAACCTCTACAGACTGTAATTCAGACACAAGATTTGTTCCACTGGTTAACCACAACAGAAAACAATGAATCCACCAGATCCTTCTCTGATTAGCTTTTCTTTTAAACTGTACATATATTTAGGAAGACCTAAGAATTTGAATGAAAAAAGTTACAGTGCACAGAAAACTAAACAACAGCAAAAATGTATTGAATAAGGTCAAGTTTTTAATTTACTTAGATTTTAAACACATGCAGATAGGACAATTTCAATTCTGAAATCCTGAACACTGCACAAGACTATCTTTTACAAAGAATAATAAAGTTCCTTCTGCTACCAGCAACATAGAAAATAGGTGGGAGAAAAATCTGATGCTTAAAAAAAGTAATAATAATTTCAAATCAGCAAGGCTGGTTCATAACTCACATTTCCAAATGCTTTATATTTTTCTTTATATGTATAGGTTTCTTTATGTTGATAGGTTTTGAAAGCCATAATAACTAACTAGGACTACACTTTGTCAGTACAAGATAATGTGAAATACTGATCAGTCCAAAATATGATCTAATAATCTAATGCTAGCAGGGCTGAATGCAAAAAGATGGTTTATTGATTCATTGATTGCACAGGAAAAATCTACGTTATTACCAGAAGTGCTGCAAAATTCAGCCACTGATACATTTTCCTCAATGTCTCTGATTGGAAAACTAACAGAAGCACTAACTTTTGGAGTTGCAGGGCAGTTTTCATGATATAAATAAATAAAAGGCTGAGGTGAGTGAATGAAATCCCAGGTGGCTGTTCACTGAAGACAGCCATAGCTGTCAGTCAAATATTGTAAGTTTTGTTCTTTCATTTGCCTTAAATAGTCTATTACTGAAATTCCTGCCAGAAAATTTCTTGCAATAAGAAAAGTCCTTGCAACATGCTAAACTTCTGCACTCTCAACAGACAGCAAAAGTGAATGGTAAAATTGGAGTGTTGATTTCCACACGCACACATCCGCCCCTCTCGGGAATGTTTGATTTTAAAATCTCTATATTCAATAGGCATATACTAACCAGTATCTGGAAAATAACAAATCAAAACCATTCTTTCTCATTATAACTAGACAAGACATATTCAATGTTCAACAGTTCAGTTTAATCTGTAATACCACAAAATTCAGAGTTAATGTACCTAGCATACAAAATTGCACAAGCATACACTGCAAACCTCAGGTGTCCTCTCTGAATAAACAACTTAAGGGCATTATGAAATATGAATCTGCATTTCCAGAATCTATGCTATATTTCATTTCACAAGTGGGTTGGTACAAAATCCAGTGGTATCTACTTTGCTCTGGGGTAGGAGCTCCACATCCAGCCAAGGGTGGAATACACTACACAAGGTAACTATTAAAATATAATTCTATTTGACACTTTTTAACTTATACATACAGGCAAATGAAAACAGTGAAAGACAATGTTTTGATGACACTAATTTATAGTTTTACATAAAGACTATCTAATCTTTCTGCCCACTGAAATTCGCATTGTGTGCAAGATCTGACACTGCACAGAATACAGCTCTTGCTTTTGGCATGTAGTTAATCTGGCCTAGAATCTTTCACTCTTGTTTTGAGGTGCAGTATTTTTTACTATCACTTTCTGCTATGCAATATTAACCTGCAAAGTCAGGTGTTTGCCTTTCTACGTATACACACACATATAGAAACCTGTTTTACAAAAAAAGCATTTTGAGTCAGACAACAAATGAAAATGGAATTCCAATCAAATGTCTTTCAGCATTTGAAAAAATTCATTGGCAGGTAGCTTCACATAGAAAAATGATTCAAAAGAATGAATGATGCTATACATTAGAAAAAGATTAAGCGCATGACTGAAAACCTGATTTTTTGGCTTGCAACTATAACCAGTGCAAATATTCCTTTCTAATAAGCAATTATACTGATTTCTGTAGAAATCTCTTCAAAATAAATGTTAGTCACTGGCATGTTTCTCATGTCAGGGAATATATTTATGTTTTGTCACAGCTTAACCCATGTATCTGTCTTTTAAAAAAAGCAGAAAAAGTAATATCAAGTCATAATAGATTTACAGTAACTATAGCTAGAGACATGCATTTAAAACTCCTAATTAAAATAATTGATACAATTCCCTGTGATCAAGTTTGTAAGTCTATAACTATAAAATTTTTAAAGATAGGCACAAAGTCTGGAAGAGTTTCAGCCATATCCTACAACAGGCTGGATATATCCTACATCTTTTTCTCTGCCTTTTTTTTCCCCTTCTTAAAGTAAGAAAGCAGAACCTAACATAGAACTAGTATTTAAAATTAAAATCACAGCTGGGGTTTGGTTTGGGTTTTTTAGTTTTCATTTGAGTTTTTTGTTTGTTTGGTTTGGTTTTGTTTGGTTTGGTTTGTTTTTGTTTTATGGCTCTGAGAAGAAAATGGTTTTACAGTGTGTACCCCACAGACAAAAATATTGTGGGGAAGAGGTTTAAGGATACTGTGCTTGCCCTGAATGCAAAGTATTTAATTTTTATAACCAAACATAATATGGCAGATATTTAGGCTTGGATTCAAACAATTATTGAGTTTTTATCTTTTACCTCCTTTATATCCTGGTTTTTTGGCATAGATTTCAGCCACATCTGAACCAAAAATACAGAAAAAAAGGGGGTTAAAACCAAAGAACTCCAGTACAAATCACATTTTGCCTTTCCTAAAGTTTCCCTTCTCTATTTCCTAGAAACCAAAAAGGATCTAGATGTAAAGTCCTGGCTTCAGTGAACCACATATCCCTGTAAAAGGAATTCAGAATTCAGTCCGAAATGAAGGCAGATTCATAGCTTTACATGTTACAGCTGTAATTATTTGGGAAGGGCAGGAGGCAAAAAATCAAGTAGTAACTCTATCTTAAGCCAAAGTGTTACAGTAACATTAAACGCTTGTGGAAAGCAGGTGAAAAAAAGTGCATGTGTTATTTGCTTATTATTATTACACATTTTACAGTAATGACTAATTGTATATTTATACTTTATGATGGATTTTGCAAGGTAATCATAATGTTCAGCAGCAAAACTTTAACACTTATTTTTAGAACTAAAATATTATATACAGAATATATGTAACAGATTAAAGTAGTGCATTATTTTTGATAAGTTTTCTTTAAAATCTAGAAAAAGGAAATAGATTTCACATACCTTTGAAATATTACTTGATCGACTTGTGGAACGTCCTGGGGATTTGTCATTCTGGAAAACAAAATTAAAAGGTGAAAAAAAGTTATGTCATTGCGATTCTACCTAATCATTTCTGTGATTGTGACTGCACAGAGATTCTGTTCCTCTATCTTTCTTCAGTTTGGCTACTGGCTGTACAATGGAAGACAGTTCAAGAAATAAACCATCATAATAGTCTTGCAAATTACATGAGTGAAAGTTTTTTAAAAGTTCCGTAAGAAATTAACGCTAGCATTTAATTTCTGTTGGTTTATTTTGTAGGTTTTTAGAAAAACCATTTTGAGTCAAAGATCACTGAATCATCAGAGCTTCTCATGAAAACTGCTATTTATGTATAAAAAGGAATGTTTCATGACAAAAATAAAAACTTCCCAGTCAGACTGAACATATTCCTGCTTTAAAAAAAAAAAGTAGAATTCATCCTCTCAGGAAAATCAACAGTCCTAGATGACTTCCTGGACAGGTATGTTCTGAGAACAACAAATTGTAACTGTGCAGAGACACAGTTTGATTTAACACCTACTCCTCCATCCCCTCTCGCTCTCAAAAACAACACATACACACAACCCAACACCACAGGCTGAAATGCACTAACCAAGTGTATATCAAAGAGCTACATTTCCACAGTACATGGTGGTTGTGGGTTTTTTCTAGCAATCCAAAGGAGGGAGTGGAGCAGGGATACAAGAATTTATTCAGTATTTACACTTCCCTGGCACTTGATTCGCTTCATTTACACTGGAAAAGTACGGTATTTCAGAAACAGGGCTCATCCCCTTGGTAAATACATTTATCTTAAGGGAGTCATGAAAATATTTTTCTCAGCATCTTAGGTTCAAACACTCAATCGAAACATGCATTGTCAACAAGTCTGATTTTTACCTAGGAGCTGACTTAGATATCATGTGTGCAAGTCTGTTAGATAACCTGCTTGGGGGAGCAGGGATCAACACCCAAAGCTTTCCCTTCTGCAGCTTTATTTACAATTCATGCACCACACAAACACATACATGCATACATGTCCACAAGAGGTTTTTGACTTGACTATGACACATCTCTCCTCAACCTGTCTTCAACAAAACTACAGAAAAATACAGAAACTTCCAGCTACCAAATGCTAAATTTCCTCCTCTGTTAATGCATGTCTAGTCTAGAAATTAGTATTTACCCAATACTTTGTAGCACAGAACAGTTTTGTGGTGGCAAAAATGACCAAAAATTAACCCTAGGCAATTTGTCAGCAAACATTTAGGAAAAAACCACACACTTTTATTTGTAATTTTTGTATTAAAAAAGACACTGTGATTTCAATCCCAGTAATCACACCCTTATGAAAAAATAGTTTTAAAATTGCTTGTTGTTTCATATACCTATGTATCTCTCTTCCTCCAGACTGTAGGTGGCTTATATTTTTATTCCATCCCTCAGTGGCATCATATTTTTTTGTATTGCAAATATTAATTTCTACTTTGTCTTCACTAGCACTAAGTCGCACAATGGACCCTTGTCATCCAAATGAGCTCCCTGACCACACAGCACTCTCCATTTTATTCTATCATAGAAACTAATTCTCAGGACTCAACCACCTTCAGGTTTGTTTGTCAGTCTCATCTGGTTTTTAAGAATCATTTAGAAAAAATAAATTTATTACATTTTGTCCTTGAGGCTAGCCCCACTTTGAACAGGGATGTGGAGTAGATGATCCTTTCTGATCTGAAGTATCCTACGATTCAAATATTACTTCTGTGGTATATTACCCACTGTAGCTTTGGTAATAAATTCATAATTGCTTATCCTTTCTCAACAACATCAAATATATACAGTTTTGAATGTCTGCATTTATATCCATAGAAAATACACTTCGGATATTCTGGGTACATCACTCGGAGGAGCTCTACTTTGACCTCAAAATAATAGAAGTTATGGACCCATGAAATTAATTCCCATTTTGTGGTTAGAAATTATGAATAGGGATCATAGCTGAAAAACTCCCTGCTAAAAGCATGCAGCCTTTATTGTCCATCACTTGGACTAAAAGATACATTGTATTTTCTGACAGTGTAGTGGAAACTGGAACTTCTTTTCTTTCAACAATCTGTCATTCAAGATTCATTTTCAAGATCTGTTTCTTGACTACAGCTCTCCAGGCTTTTTACATGGTTTATTTTTCTCTCTGGCACATTATCTCCTTCACTTGAGCTACAAGATTCTGACTCTCCAAGTGAAAATTCACAGCATCCACAGTCTGCAAGTACTGCTCATACACTGAATGGTCTAAACTGAGAGAAGGAGTGCTGTCTCAACAGTTTTTTGGGAAAACAAATAAATAAATTTAATCATCATTACTAGGTTCAGGTATTTCATGGTGATTTATCCCGAAAAGCACAGTATAAATAGAACAAAAAACGTTGCACTAAATAACAGCACATAAATAAAATAGAGAATTCTTCATTGAAGTTCCTATTCAACTTGCACAACTATTCATACAACAAAAGAACAGAATAGAAAAGTTATGGCAAAATCACTTTTGAAATGTGTCATTAAAGATTGTCTGCATGCTTCTGTTTTAATGATTTATGTTTATAAAGTACTCATGTTGTTAAGAATAATTGGTTTTTGTTATAATGAAGTGAAGAGGACCTATCTTTATTGAAGAATGCTTTCCCTACAAGCTTGCTTTTTTTTTTTTTTTTTTTTGCACAGATTCAAAACTAATTTACATTTTAAAAGTTAATAATGAAACATAGAATATACTGAGCTGGAAGGGAGCCATAAANCAGAGCAGAGATCAGTGCCTGCCCCTCACAGGAAGCTGTAACTGCAGTGAGATCTCCCTTCAGTCTCCTCCAGGCTGAACAGACCAAGTGCCCACAAGCCACTCCTCACATGGCTTCCCCTCAAGGCCCTTCACCCTCCTTGTGGCCCTCCTCTGGACTCTCTCTAATGCCTTAATATAATTTTTATGTTGCGGTCCCCAAAACTGCATAAAGGACTCGAGGTGAGGCCACAGCACTGCAGAGTAGAGGAAAGACAGAAACAAAGGATTTAACCGAAGACTTATCTATTCAAGTATCTATACACATTTTCGTACATTAATTTCCTTTATCTTTGAATCGGATTATTTCAAAGAAAGTAGCATTCACCTTTACAATTACACTTCTCAGCAGGAATTATTTAATGTCTGTAAATAGGATTTTTGATCTCCGTGACTGAGTTTTCTAAATTTACACATACACAGTTCTGGCTCTTGAGCAAAGTGAAAACAAGACATTCAGAGAGATCTCTCCATAAAATCCTTAAACTGTCGTTTTCCTCCAGTCAACAAAATAGCAAAACAACTCCTCCCAAGAATCCTCCTGGATAGGCAGGAGTTTTTTGGGTTGTCTTATGAAGATCACACTGGAATGTCTCTCCTTATTACCAGATGTCCTGTACTACCAATATCTCATCTCTTCTATCCTATGCTACATCCTGCAAACACTCATCAGATATCTTTTCAAAAATGTGATGGCAGAAAAATAAGTTCCTGTAACTATTCTACTCAAATATCAAGAAAAATCAGTCTGTGTTTGCAAATTTTCTAAGAATTCAATTTTACCAAGATCACTTGCAAGGATATAATTGAAAATGTAATTCAGCCTTCAATATAAATTCTGTAAGGAAGACAAAAGGAAAAAATACCACAAAATTTCAGGTTATGACATGTTCATGAAAGTGCTTTGAGATAAATGTTGCATGCACCTGTCCCACCATACAATACAAAAAAAAAATCTGTATGCAATTAGCAATTAAAATAATTAAAAATAAGTGCAAAATTTTCTTTTTTTTTACAACAGTAAACTACCTCTCAAAACTTCATTTCAGCCCAAGACTGGGTTTTTGAAGGGATATTATTTTCAGTGACCATCTTAAATCTAAGCCTACTAAACTTTCTAATACTTAGATACAACTTTTTTTTTAAATTCAATTTGGAAATGTGTCTTGCACTGCTTACAAACAGGTTTTTGTTTTTAAAGCAAAAGAATAAAACTCTGACTGGGCAGAGGAAGAGGTTAGTTATAACAAATTCCTAAAATACTGCTGTGAACAGTTCAGGCTCTCATTATAAAGAGGAAAGCGGAAGATTAGCTGGCCGCTTTCTGGCTCATACATAAATATTCACATGCATGGTTAACGATTTTAAGTCTGGCTGGGCAGCACAGCACATTTTAAAATAATCCAATTGTCTGGTTTCTTTCCTTAGCTGCCCCTTGTTTTGCTATGGCTTTGAGCATCACTCGGGCTGACCCAAGCACCTTTCTAATGGATTGCCCTTCACCTCTCTGAAGTGAGCACAAAAGCATCAAGAATTAATCAGAATATCTCAGGTCACAGGAGAATCTTAAGCAACAGCTTCTGTCATACAAATACACCCAACCCACCCCCCAAAAAACCCCTTTGTACAAAATATTTTGTCTTAGTTTTCTTTTTTGTGCACTCTGATCTTTGCAACCCAGTGATGTCACCACATAATGCTTCACACATCTGCACACAGTCCTCAGCCTCAGAGTTCCACACATGATTGTCATGACAGATTTTCATCAGGAAGTCATGTCACAACATGTCACAAAAATAAATGACTCCTAAATGTAAGCACAACACAAACAAACACAGTTTTTCCTGCCTGAAGTGCCTTTTCACACAGTACCCCATCACTGGATCTGCACAGAAGCCTCCTCTCAGCACCTTTTCACTTCTAGAATTCTGAATAGGAGCAGAAACTGCTTTCCCTTTATGGCCTGAGTTATCACATATGTAGATGATCTCAAATAGGAACATCAGGTGCTGAAAGAGCAGGAACTGACATCATTAAAATTGATGTATGGACTTGATACACTTATTTTAATACCTCAACATGAAAACAGTAAGACAAAAACACAAAGCAGGCAATATTTGCTTTAATTGTTAAACAAAAACTCCAATGCCCATAATTAACTAAGACATAAGCACACTGTAATTACTGGGCATCATGCATAATTTTACTCTGGAACCCAGGGATTTTTCAGTATGAAAGAACTGCTAGATTCAAAGTGCCGAGTAACAGAAAAAAAAGCTCACTGCGAATACTAACGACTGTGATACAGATGCAACCTTTAATTAAAAGAACGAAGTACAGATGACAGTAACTATTAATAAAATTAAATATCAACAAAATCATGGAATATGTACCATTTGTATCACATATATATAAATAGAACATCTAAAAATACATAATTATCTCTTAATCTATTTGTATCAAGAGATACGTAAATATATTTACTGTCTACTAGTTATCTGCTACTGCGAATAGCCAGAGCCAAGATAACACTGTCTCCCATGGTGTGGCTATTGCTACATTATTCAAAAACTACTTCAGTTTCTTGTATTACATTTTTAAAACAAATACAAGCATATTATAGTTTATTTATAACTATTTATGCCAAGAAGATAATGATAATGGTACTACTGAGAGAGCGTAACATCTGCCTGTTGGCCAGTTTGGACTTGGACAGCCTTTTCTCCATGGGAAAGGAGAGGGGGGAAATCAGGTGCTGGCGATAGCATCCTAAAAAATTTAGAGAAACTAGCAATTCCTAAACAGGTTTGATGTGGGGAATTCACATTCTGAAAGAAAGTCAAAGCAGAATTTAGCTTTAAAATAATACCGAGGAAACAGTCTATCATTAGCTGACAGTTCTCTTTTTATTTTTCATGCAATTATTCTCTGTGCTGCTACATATTTTATCCATTTTTTCATACTTTCAAATATTCAAGAGTCATAAATATAATTCCTCTTATAAATGAATCATACCACTAAATCACCAAAAATAAAATTACTGGTAGTCAAGTCTATATTTGAAAATGTAAGAAAACCTATCTCCCTTCTTTGTAAACAAATAACTTGCCATTCTAAGACATCTTAACTTCACTAAGAAGTTCAACATTCATGTGAAATCACCTACAAGGTCACTAGGGGAAAGGCAAAAGGAGAAGGTGAATCTAAACTGACTGAAGGGCTCTGGTGTAAAGCACAGCTCTGCTAAACCAGCCAAACAAAGCTTCTGAAGATGCTGAGGCATTTCAAAATGCCATTCTGACTGTCATCTCTGGAAACAGACTACATATTCCAGTGTGACATAAAAAATTAATGTAATTACCTTAGAAGTTGTATATTTGCCACATTTATATATGGGTAGAAGAGTACATAGCAATGATCAAGGAACCTACCTGTTCATGGTCTATTGGGAAACCTTACTTAAGAATAATGTACAGCTGCTTTACTGGCCATAAGCCCTGTCACTTACTGTGCAACTAAGAAATCCTTGTCGCCAGATTTGCAGCACATAACACCGTAAAAATTTTACATTGGTGTTTCTACTGTAGTAAGATTTGGAGTTAAACATTTTAGGAAGTTATCTTCTTTTTCACCATTTTATCCTCTAAACAAAAATTTACAATGCCACCAACTGCATGGCACGGACATATTGCAATGTTACTTATGGCTGCTTCTTGCCCTGGTATCTGTGGTGTGCTAGATTTCTATCTCCATATCAGTCTCACTGTGTCAGGGGTTTTTTCAGTGTAAGCTGTTAATAAGCATGATAAATACATCAGAATCTGATCCACCATCCTTCTGAGTTGAAAATGCTAATTACAATTTAATAAGGCTCAAAGCATTTTCCATCACAGGCCAAGATGAGTCAATAGCATGTTTCCTGTTAAGGCTTTCACAGTGATGCTTTTACCTGCAATTACGTGCATATCTTCCATGTTACAATACTCAGTTACTTTCCCTTTTTTGCACAGATGTCCAAGGTCAAAGCTGTTTTCAAATGGGAACAAATGCACTATTACCAAAAAAAAAAAAAAAGAAAAAAAAAGAAAAAAAATGCAGCATTGAATCAACCTTGAAACAAAGCACAGGCAGGCACAGAATATGGTCAGAAAACAGGATACTAAACGCTCACCTGACGTAAGTGAAATCCCTTTCTCAGATCACAAAAAGGGTCAGATTTTAATTTGTTCTACTATATGCAGCAAAAATGAAAAGTTCCTAGAAATCCTTGCCAAAATTACAAATTAAATAACCATGAAGTTGGGAATTTGTTCAACAGAAATCAGTTAACAGATAATGTGTGTCACATAGTTGCCCTTGACTGATCATGAGGTAAGAATCTAGTCAGAGGCTTTTACTGGAAAATTATTTTTGGCAGTGCCTATTACAAATGAGAATGAGGTGCTGGTCTTGGCTGGGATAACTTTCTTCACAGCAGCTGGTATGGGACTGTGTTTTGGACTGTGCTGGAAACAGCATTGGTAATTCAGGTACATTTTGGTTGTTGCTGAGCAGGGCTTACGGAAAATCAAGGCCTTTTTTGCCTCTCACCCCACCCTGCCAGCAAGGAGGCTGGGGGTGCCCAAGAAGCACAGGTGGGACAGCTGATCCCAGCTGAACAAAGGGATATTCCATAGCACATGGTGTCATGCTCAGCATATAAAGTTGGGGGAAGAAGGAACAGGGGATGTTTGGAGTGATGGCATTTATCTTCCCAGATAACTGTTAAACACATGACGTAGCCCCACTTTCCCGGGGATGGCAGAACACCTGCCTGCTCATGAAAAGCAGTGAGAGAGAAGAAAGTTGTTTTGCTTTGCTTGTGTGTGTGGCTTTTACTTTACCTATTAAACTTCCATTACCACACGGCAAAAGTTCTCACTTTTACTCTTCCAATTCTCTCCTGCATCCAAACATAGGTGAAGTGAGTGGCTGTGCAGGGCTTAATAACTAGCTGGGCTTCAACCACGATAGGTTAAAGGAACAAAACAGAAAAAGGCCAGGATTTCAGAATATCAAGATATAAGGGTGAGCAAGAGTCTTAAAACAAAGAAGCCATACAAAGCAGGTAAAAGGTCTTGCTCATTCACATCTCCTGCATTCTAGGAGCAAAGTGAACTTCATCCTACTGCAATTAAGATAACCAGGAACTAAGGGCTGGAAAAAGCTCTAATTTCCTTCTGCACCTGCAAAGAGGAGCCATTCAATTCACTTCAGAGGCTGAAGGTGACCATTTCCTTTCCCTCACCGAACACAAGAACTTGAAAGAATGTTAAACTGATCTAAGAACCATTTTCCCATTGCAGATTACATGCTTCTTCATCCAAGTTCAGAAAATGCTGTGCAACAATCCAGCCCCAGCCCCACATGATTTAAGTTTTGAGGACTCGAACAAGTTACCACAGGACAAGTTTTCAATGTTAAGCTATTTGATCGAGTGCCAGTGTATCAAAACTATCACAAATTGTATACATATTCTTCAGCAATAGAACACTGGAAAGTAAATCTAGAGCAGACAAGATGCTGTCACATCTATGCTATGACTTGAAGGGTCATGAAACATGATGTATTTCTATGTCCAAAGCATCAAATTATTAAAATAACAAAAAGAATTAAGGGGATACATAGAAACAAGTGCCAATAAGAAGTACCAGTATTTGCATTATTCAATACAATGGATCCCATTTTTGACAAATGTCTCCACTTAGCTCTTCTAGGAGGAGAAACTCTGTGTTGCTAAGGATAGACTTGGGCAATAAGCAGTACACTGCTGTGTGGCAACAGCCTGGTCACAGCGCACCTTTCTGCTTCCCTGGTCTACAGCAATACTGAACACACTGGCAGAGAAGTTCATGGCACTCCTCTTTTCAAAAAAACCCCAGTCTTATACCACCCAGCTCACTTCCAAATGACACAATCTATCAGAGATTAGGGACAACAATATCCTAACCAGTTTCCAGGTTAACGTACTCTAAACCCCACTATAGTTTCACATGATTGTTTTCATTCTTTAAACAGATGCCAAATTTTCATATGCTGCTAGTTTCACTCACTGAATCCATTAGCTGACTGAAAATACTTTAACCTTAAGAAAAATCATAAGCATCTAACCCAAGGCTGTTCTCTATGATTAGGCATTCTAAATCACTTAGTACGCAAAAACCACACATCTAAAATAGTATCTGCCCTTGTTGACTCAGGAACTGTGTGGTGAATACCAAGCATTATGCATAGCACTGCATGAAAAATCTGGTAAAATTAGCTTCCTGTGCTCTTCACATTATACTTTGGATGCCTGTTCTTTCAAAAGCTGACCACATAGCTAAAAATTAAAATCTGCAAAGACAGATACCGGACAAGTGAAACCTGCCATTACCTTTTATTAAAAAGTCACAGAGAAAAAGCATAGGAAGACTATAATTTAAAAATCAATAAACTGCTAGTCAGTATTCTAATGACATATTCTCATATTATCAAGATGAACAGAATACTATTCACAAGGGGAACTAAATGAAAAAATGCAGAGAGGTAATATTAATTACAAATGAAGAAAATGTTATGAAAATTCCTTTTTTTAAAAAAAAGAAAAAGGTAAATAGAAGGGAAAAGAGATGGAATTAAATATAAGCATGGGAAAATGTTTGCCCAGTTTTGTCAAAATAGGGAACCACATAAAGAGTTTGCTCTATTTCTCTCATAAACTTTTTCTCTATGCATAAAGGCACTTAAAAAGGCTTGCTCCTTACAGACAAAAGAAAAACCTACAGGGATGGTGAGCAATTGCATGAATTCATTCAGTTTTTCACCAAGAACTGTGCACTTATTGACACTCAGTACAAGGCTCCAACTTCTCTGACACAGAGTGTCTGCAGATTTACCTGTCACATTTTGAAACACCTCTTGGCCTACTGTCTGGGTTTGGGATACTTTTTCTTTTTTTTTTGTTTGTCTCCCTGTCTTAGGAATTTTTCCCTATTCTTGTTGCTGGGAAGTGATAACGGGTGGATGATTAGTTGATGGGAAGTGATAATGGTTGGGTGATTAAGAAAAGACAAAGAGTTGGCTCTGAGATGGGTGCGGGTAGCTAGCCGTTATCTAAGATTCCCTGATATCTGAGATTCCCCCTCAGAGGGGGACAGAGATACTGGGTGACTGGGACTAGTTAAAAAGAGCCAAGCACAGCTGGAGAGGACTTCTTCACTTCTGGACACTGAGAGGAGAGGGAGAGAGACTGCTTGGAGCTCCAGGAAGAATCTTCCTCCACCGTGGGCTTCTGTCTTCAGCTGTGTGCTTCTACCAACTCTCCACCATCCGCTCCAGTGTCTCGAGGGAAGGAAACTCAGGAACCCCGAGCCCCCCTTTCCCCTCTCAGGGGAGTCATCGCACCCTCCCTGCGCACCGGGAGCACCAGTGGCCCTGCCGGCTGTGACTGTGACTGCACCAAAGGGAAATTGCCAACACAACAAGAAGAGACTGTCCGTGGGTTTGTCTGTTCTTATTTGTGGTGGTTACCATTGTTGTTGTTTTATCTGTCCCATTATATACATATATATAAATATATTAGTAAAGGACTGTTATTCCTCTTTTCTTATACCATTGCCTGGAAGCCCCCTTGATTTCAAAATTTTACCAATTCGGAGGGAAGGGGGTTGGTTACATTTTCCTATTCTAAAGGAGGCTTCTGCCTTCTTTAGCAAATACCTGTCTTTGAAACTAAGACACCTACAAACATCTTATTAATGTTTTTCTTTTCCACTGTTATTTGCCAAGTTACTTCTCTTCAGCAAAAACACAGAGCTTTTCATTATTATTGTATCAATGTCTAACTGCACCCTGTTTAATTTCCACCATCTCACTATGTTAATCAGAGCACTTTAGCTAAAACAGGTAAGTCATAGAATTTGTGACAGATTTTCACATGTCAAAACCACCTTCTGCTACATGTTTGCTTATGTTTAAATCACCTGGCAATTATAAACAACCTGCATGATTGCACCAACACTTGATTTACATTTATTTAATACTGGAGACATGTTATGGGGATTTTGTGTTTGGGTGTGGTTGATAAAGATACCTGAGCCTGAAAAACTGAAAATGTTTTATATTTCTTCTTCTTGAGATTTCTCAGCTATAGCAAATGAAGTCAAACACCACTTCTTTTTTTCTTTTTTTCCTCTAAAATACAAATGCAATTAACAGCCTGCAGGCTTTAATTTGCCAATCTGTTTTTCTAATGTAAGACTAGCAGTTCAGCTTAGTTTTATTACTTCTGGACAGGTGTGACACATATATGTCACTGTATATATCTTGGTTTCAGATATGCAATAAAGCAACTCTTTAATTATCACTTCTTTTCACACCGTATTACCCTTCTAAAATGAGTTTGACATATAGAACAAGAAAGTGAAATAGAATCCTCCTGACTAGGACATCAAGCTATCATTTTCTCTCTCTGGGATGAACAGAAATGCAACACAATCAATTTCACTGTAGCACTCTTAAATCAAATAGGTCTATTATTTACATATTACTATCATTTACAGAGGATGTATTTAAGCATTCCATGCTCAATCAATAAAAATCTGTCTTTTCATACTGTCTTGTACAACATGGCAGTACTTTAGCACACTGTAATCCCCAGTCTGCACTGTGGAAGTCAGTCCTGCTTCCAGAGCAATGGAGGGTGCACTGGGGAGATCCGCCCTATTGTAATCACGTCTCCCCTGCCAGGGCAAAGAGAGAGAGACCTCCTCCCAAGATGCCTTGTGTTAATAATTTGTTTATGCAGATCTCTGTACCCCTGTTGGCCCATTGGCCTCCCTGTCCCAGTTGTCAGTTCACCTGCCTATCATTCCCTGTCAGACACCCCAGCTCTAGAAAGTTCTATTTCACTCGATGCCCCATTCCTCCTCTCTTCTCAGCCACTCCTTCAGTCCCTCTCCATTGGTCCCTGCATCCTGGTCCCTCCTTTGTACCGCCCCTGAACCCTCAGATTATTGGTTCCGGTTGCTCTCCCTGCCCCTATGCGGCTCTGGATAAAACCCCATGTTCCCCTTTGTTCTCTGTCTTTCGGCTCTTGGCTTCCCTTCGAGGCAGCCTTAGTAAACTGACTTGGAATACCAAACCGAAGACCCTTCCTGTGTAACTCATCAGTCTGAGCACTGTTTTGCTAAGCCATACTGCTTAGCAGCAGTGCTCGCAGGTAGGGGAGAGGCAGAGCAACGCTGAGCGAGACCGACAGAGCCGGCCGGATCGGCTTGGGCACCGCGGCTTCCAGTCACTGCGCCTGCGCAGGCTGGAGCAGCGGCTGCACAGATCCGAGCTCTCGTGGTCGTGCTGCTAGAAACCGCAGCTGCGCCGGCACACGCGGCTACGCTGGCGGCGCCGCTCTAAGACGCGCCTATGCTGGCAGCACGGCTCCAGGCGGCTCTCAGCAGCAGAGACGCTCTGGGAACCGCGCGGCTTTACACTGCCGCGGCTACCCACCCCCCCAAACACCCCCTTCCAGGACTGCGGATTTAGGGGGAGGTAGTTGGATTTACTGTGGGATTTGCACAGGAGAAACAACTAAATTCTCAGGAGTTTCAAAACAACTTTATACTTGCAAACTTTAGAACATTCTGATGGAACAAAGCACTTCCTGGTTGCTTTGAGCCAATCAACTGTTCTTCTGGTCTCCTACATATACTAGGCACTGTATTTTCCAAACCTCCCAGTACAAGATGCAACTTCGCTTTTCCATAAGATTCAGTGAATCTGAAGAGAAGGCTTTTCATTGCCATTTTGAACTGCAGTCAAAAATGGCTGTGATTGTTAACAATCTGAATGCTCTTCATTTTTCTCTCGTCAGTAACCTCCTTTCTCATCCTTCAGGATGCTACCCCAAACACCTGGTCTCTGCAGTGAACCTCTCCCTTGTAAGAACACTCTTGGCGGTCAGAATACAAATTTCAGCAAATAGTTGAAAGCTCTTTACAAGAAAGTAGACTTAGATCTTTTTTAATTGAAAAAGACCAACTAACGTTTTGCAGAAGCTGGAATTCAGGGATCACTTTGCTGTCTGTGTTTTTGTGCCCTCCTGGATTCTGTAATAAATACATATTATAATATTGGCTTTTTGCAAATAAAATGGATGCTATATGTGTAAATTTTAGCTTTGTTATAAGAATATAGGTTTTCTTTTGAAATAATCACAAATGCTTTTATTTCTGTTACTAACTAAACTTAGACATAGTAGTGGGATAGCTGATGTAGTTATGCCTGTGGTAACTGAACTGTCTGCTTGGTTGGATAACATCCTACGAGCGTGTGATGAAGACTCCTGCTGCTGACCTGTCAACTATCAGCAACTCTCGTCTGCAGAAACCATGGACCAAAGCCCAAGCTGCAGGCGGTAAGAAAAATGGACCTAAACCTACAGCCAAGAAATGCACATGCTCTAAAAAGGTGGACCCAAGGAGGGGCCATGCTAAGCAGTTCCTGGAAAATGGAAATTAGTTGAAGGGAGTGTTGAATATACGTAATTGTTAATGAATATGCATCAGGCTGATGCAATAGGAAAGGTGTGTAAAGGATGTCTTGGCAATAGCAGGTGTGCTCTTGGCTGAGTGCCAAAGCACCCAGCGCTGTTACTTTTGGTTTATTGTCTTTGTCCCCTATTGTCTTTTATTGAAACTTTTAAAATCTTACAGGAGAGTAAACTGCGTTTTTCACAATTCCAATCAATTAGTACCAGAGATGAAAGTCTCTGCGTGGTCAAGTAGTGCTCTAACAGTCAAATGTTTATCAAAGGACAAAAGTTTAATTAAATACACAAAGAGCCTCAATTACAAAAGAGCTATAAAACATTGCTTGATTATGTGCTGTATGTTCAATATCATCCTTTTTATATCTGCTATCTAATTAAAGTTTTATGTCTTTATGTTGTACATTGGTGGCCAGGTTTCCTACTTCTGAATGTGAACAAAAAATCATCAATGTTACCAGCTGAATAATTTGTTCTTTACCAGCAGACCCTGTAAATCATGGTGCTATGGGCTTAACATGTCTGAAACCTTACAATCACAAGCTGAAAATAACAAATGTAAGAACACGAGGAAACTTTGTGCCAGTTGAATCCAAGATGTACATAGATTCCATAGATATATTCATTAGCAACTTTCCTATTTCTTCTGGAAATCCCTAAATTAATTTTAATGTGAGATTAGGTTAATAAATAATTAAGTGGATTTTGGCTTATCATGTAATATGATTAGTTTAGTTATTATGTAGTTTGTAATTTTCAACATAAATGGGAACATTGCAGCTCATGTCTCTTTAACCATCAAAGTAAAATATAAACTTTAGGGCCCGAATGACAAAATTTCTATAAAATTCTTTTCAACAAAGCTCTCTATATGAAAGCTCCTGGAGTGATATATGTATTCACAGTAAAATGTGTAGAAAAGTTGAAAAAAGCCAGCTTCAAGTTAAAATGTGTCTCTACAGCCACTTCTCTGCTTTAGAGCTAACACTGAAGTTAACTCAAATCTTCTTTCTATGTACTTCAATCCATCCTTCATAAAACACAGAATCATAGGATTGTTTAGGTTAGAAAAGACCTCTAAAATCACCGAGCCAACTGTTAACCCAGCACTGCCAGATCTACCATGGAACCATGTCTACAAGCATCACATCCACATGTCTTTTAAGTAACTCCAGGAATGGTGACGCAAACACTTCCCTGGACAGCCTCTTCCAATGCATGATCCTTGCTTCAGTTACCTCTAGAACACTTTAGGACAGCAATTTTTTTTCCCTTTACTTTCTGAAATATTCATTACATTAATTAATGAAAGGATGCTGTGGAAATTACAATTAAGTTGGGCTTATTCTTAGAACTCACAAGCCTTAACTATTGCTATATATTAACTTATCCAGTTAAGGAATGAAAGGAAACTATTACACAAAAGATTTTTTTGGTTCTTTTCCTTTATAGCTACCTTAATGTTTAATTAAAAGGCTGAATGTTGGTTCTATTTTCCACATAAAATAATGCAAGCAAAAAGAAGTGAGGAACACAGAATACACCTATTTGTTAGCAAACTTGCCAAGCCAGTTATACATATTCATGACAGAAGGCTTCTACACACAGACATGACCTACATTTAGCCTCAAAGATGTGTTGAAAGATGGGCACGTACAGCACAGCATTGACTGATTACTCCTTCTTAGCAGATTTTGTGTTAGAAGCAGAAATCTCTTAGATATAAAGAGGAACACCAAGGAGCTAAGGAGGAGGAAGGTTGGGGAAAACAGATAATCATAAATGTCCTGGTGAAGACAAATTGTTACACTAGCAAGAGATTTTACTGGGGAGAGCACAATTTCTGATTCTGGATGTGACAAATGAATGAACAGAAAAATAAGACCAAAATATAAGAAACGACTCTGCCATGATATCTGATTAACTGTAATGCAAAGACTTTGCAGGCAGTTATTAATTCCTCCCAGTCAGACCTTCATCCCTAATAAAAAAGTCCCTGGCACAATTAGAACAGACAATAATTCAAACTTTCCCAGGGTGGCTATAAATAACTTACCAGACTACAGAATAGACTACATTTCTTTTATTAATACCTGTTAATTACTGCACAGAATTTAGACTAATGTGTTGGGAGTAACATCCTGACACTGTAATTGACTTGAGTATTTGCACACAATATTCCATGCATTTTGCATGTGTTTGTCTTCAAGGTTGTAGCTCCTAAGAGCACCACTGAAATTATCCAGTCTTTTATTCATGAAACATTTTAATTAATGTCTTCAATATCAGTTAATACCTTATGGTCTTCATTTTTTCCATTACTACAGGCAACAATGAAGCATGTCTGATTTCATTCTATTCTATCCTGTGCTTTCTCACCAAGGAATCCTGCATTGCTTAGTCATACACAAAGTGAAATAACACTACACCCAAATCTCTAGCGTAATTTTCTAAATATAATAATAATAAATACCGAACTTCCTCACATTTTAATAGATCTCACTGTAATAAATGCTCTAGATTTTCAGTCTTCAGTACATTTCCAGATTTCCAGCAGTCTACGTTCAAACACAGTTATACTATTTTAAGAAAATATACAGTATTCTGCCACTTGTATCTGAAACAGGTATTTAACTGGTGACATACACAGAGTCAAATGGAGACTTGTCCACTGAAGATTTGGCTCATTCATCTCAGGCAGTGTTGTAATCTGGTGCTCATAGAACATCCTCAGCAACATGTTGCCTTTCAGATTTTTGGAAACCTCACCTCCCAACTCTGGCAAACATTGGCTTATGCAAATATAAAAATGCAAATAGTATTCAGGTGATTCTCTTTTAGGCCTAAAAAACCATCTTTAGCTCCAAATGAACTTTTTCCCCTTGTACAGAAACAGTAATCTTGCCAGTTATTAATACAAATAGGCAAAACAAGGCTTTCACAATGTGAGATTGTAGAGAAGAAGAGCCTCAGAGCAAAGATTAAGGATTCAATTTTAGGTCCTGATATTTTAATTATGCACTTAACTGATTACAAATGATGAGTGATCAAGCAAAAACAATGTAAAGGGATTAAATCTATATTTGTTTTTCTTTACTTGCTTCCAGAGTTGAGCACACAAAATCTAATTCCACAAAACATGTTTCTGTTTTAACTTAGAAGAGCCATGGAAAACTACAACAATGAGCTGGAAAAGAGGACAGGTTAGAGAAAATGTCAATATAGAGTCAGACAGTTTCAGTATCTTCTTTGCTGTTCCTGTTTCACAATAAAGACAAAGTATGAAGATGCAATTTCAATATTTTGTTTTCACTTCTTTCCAAGCTCAGCTGTGTGCTTCACCACTTCAGTAATAAACTTTTCCTTTTCAATAACTCTGGACAATGATAATGTTTCTGGATACCAATGATCCACCATTCCAATGTGACTCCCAGTAGTATTTAAAACATATGGCTTCTTGAGTATGCTTCAAATATGTGTCCTGATTGGAAAGTTAATTAAACTATGATTCTATCTGTTTTTCCAGTTGTAAAGGTCAGTATCCAGACTGAACCTACACCAAAATGAAATTAACCTTTTGCATTCAAAGAAAATAGATGTGCTAAAACCACTGAACTGTGATACATTCAAGCACTACAGCACATAACTCGGCTTACTCATCCATATCAGAGACAAACTAAGGAGGAAAGATAAGGACAAACTGACAGAACTTCTGAAAATGGTGCCAATTAGCAGGATGATGAATATAACCTCATCCTGTGATTACATGGAGAAACTTTACTAGTGATAAAAGATGAAAATACAATCCCCAGTAACAGCTCCAATATGATTTCTCTTTAAAATCAATGCACACATGGTCTGGTTGGACAGGACAGTAGAAACCCCTTCCCCTTCCCATTATTTGCAAACAGACAGTCACAGCTGCAGTCCCTGTGAGCATGAACATCTCAGCTATTAAATTCTCTCAGCCTGCACTACTCACAGCGAGCATAACGTGCAATCACTTCCTTCCCTGCATTATGCTCCAGGGAACTTGGATTAAAATATGCTCAGGAGGCTCGAATAAAAGCAGAAGATTAAGTGCTACACAGGTAAAACATTTTAAGGCCTCTGCGATGTAAACTATCTGTAAGACAAAGAATAACAGCTCTTTGTGTAAGGAGATCCATGTGGGAGAGAAGTCATGTACATGTCCCAGTTCTCCCTCACACAACAGATAACACTACCTCCCTGGCGTCCCTGTCTGACTATGATATTTTCTCATGGTGCCATGGGCCTCTGCAAGTAACTGGAAAGAAGAAATAGAGCAGCTGGATCTCTTCCCTTCTCGAGTCTGTATTTGAGCTGCTCAGTAAGAATCCCCACAATGTAAGGAGAGAGTAAGTGAGATTAGCTCCTAATTGCAGAAATGTTAGGGAATGCTTCCAGTAAAAAAAACACTCAACATGGCCTTGCTGTCAGTCCTTCAGTTGTGTCATGGCAAAAATTAGCACTAGGAGTCCTGAATCAGGTACAGGATATGAAAGATCCAAGGAAGAAATCCCCATCCTGCCTCTGAGATGCTCAGTCAGTACCAAGAATCTATTGTTTCATTTTAAACATAAAAAGAAAATATACTTTTACACCATTTCAAATCACTTCTGCAATGCACTTCTGCTCTTTGAGTGGCCCCATGGATGCAGCTTTGAGTTCATATTTACATCAGCCTCTCAGTTCAGTTTTACAGTGCACTTCTACAAGGGCTGTAACTGGTACAAGTTCTTCTGTGGTGCTAATAATCTGTGACACAGAACAGGAGCAGTGGATGCAAAGCTGTGTTTTTACAAATACTTACTGGAATTTGAGAGTAGATACTGAGATATCAGTAACTTCCGTTGCATCCTAAAATAAATGTGTCCTAACACCTGTAGTTTATTTACCTATTTAATAGAGTCAAGCATTTACCTGATAATCCACCAAGGTGCTCCCTTTACCAACCCTGAATCAGGTGTCTGAGCTGTGTACAGATCTTCATGACAACAAGTTTGGATATTTGGCAAATAAAAAAACTCTGGTAAATTAAGGTCAATTTCCTCTCCTCTTTTAGGTACTTTTAAAAGCATAAAGAGGAAATAATGGCAAATACAATAAAAGGGCTCATTATATTTTTAATGATGAAAATAACACAAAATAGAACCACCATTAAAATGAATTTTCAGTTATTTAATGAATTAATTTTGATAAGACTCACATTTATTAAATACTTAAAACATACTGTAAGCTGTCAGCTCTGCTGTAACAACTGCTGCACAGAAATCCCACTATACAATACATTTTTTACTTAGGGTAGACAAAATAAAAAATAAACAAAAAAGGCACTTTTGTCTCAAAGATTCTCTGCCATTCCCTTAGTCTTACCTTCACAAATTCATCTTGGCCACCATCAAAAACTATTTTCTTGCTACCACTGGCCGTCCGTTGCCTTTTCCTCTATTATGCTCTAAGCTTCCTGTGAAACAGTTTTTCAGTTAAGCTAACCAAGACAAACAAAAAAGAATTTTGGAGCCTTATTCTATTTTAGCTGGTAGAATAATTGTTGAGTAATGGGTGACCTACTCAGGTCTGACTGTGTCTCTGCAGCACTTCATATTCTGCTTAGCACTGTCAAGTCAAATTCAGATAAAACAAAAAAGTTATATCTATCCAAAACTGCGGCGAAATTAACAATAATATTAATCGATATAAAAATTATTGAGATTCATCTATACCTCTTTGAAGCTTAAAATCTTCTGCATTTTTGCTTATGATGCAGTTGGACAAGATGTTTTCTATTCTTGCCTAAGGAAATATATATTGTTCCTGACTTCAAAATTTGAGACTTAGGTAGATTTTCACATTGAATTCAGTACCCGTTAGTGTTGAAAAAGCTCAGTGTACAGCTGTGAAGGATACCTACAAAAAAAGTTGTGTCCATGTGATGAAAATGTGAATATACCGGTACTCTGGGTGATTATATGTAAAAAGATAGGAGTCAAGAAAAAAAAAAGACAATAAGCAACAGAGCAACAGTAATCCTCTTTCTTCCACCAAGAATGATAAATCTATTGGAAAATGAGATGGAATGGCCTTTATGCAAGAAACAACCAAATAACCGTTCAAAGTAGAAGACGGACAATAATCTGAAATATGTTATAGGGCTACAAAATCATAAGAGATGTAGAAAATAGGAAATTGTTTTCTAGTCTACCAGTACAAGAACTAGAGAATACCAAATCATACAAGATAACAACAGATTTAGAACAAAGTAAATACCATAAGTGGGTAACCTTTAATAAGCACATCATAAATTTTGCACAGCTTACAGAGGATTAAAACGTGACTGACTATACTAGCAGAAGGAAAGTTCATTCCAGGGGAGCATATAAGCAGTTATTTCTTGGCTAGGAATTCGCTGAACTACCATGTAGTGGCTGCCAGGGGAATATTCTGGGGAGTCACGCGAACAGCTCCCCTCTTTCCCGACCCCTCCCACGGCATTCACAACAAGCCACTCTCTGAGAGAGCACAGCAGCTACAGGGGCTTTTAGTGTGTCTTCACTGGGACCTTCTTACGTTAATAGGCAAAAATTGGATAAATATCAGACTGAAATTTGCCATTTCAATTACCAAGATGGGGATAAATGAGGACTTTTCACATAATAGAACTGTTGTGCAATATTATGTATGACGGTATTTCACTAATTCAGTCCTGGAAGGTATCTTTGCAAATGTAGAGCAAATTATTTAGCTCCCATTAACTTAAAGTTACCGGACGTAACTTTAGTTTCTATTAACGGGAAATTCAACAGCCCTGAAAACTCTGAGGATATATTTTTTAATGTAAATGTGAAAACCTGCAATACAACAAAACTTCCATGAATTCAGACTATCCAAAGGTAAGATGAAATCATACGTGATGTGAATCCTTGACTGTTAATCCATCTGTATGTGGGGAAATTCGTGGTGAGTTCTTCATCTGTAGCTATGTCTACACTTTTTCCTCACTAATTTCGGAGTAAATTAAACACTGTCCTTAACTTATGACATTTTGAAATTTTTTTACCATTTACAGGAAACTAAATTCAGTGATTTACAATAGCTGAGCAAAACCCCAAAATATATAAAGGTGTTACAAATACTGCATAATGTAACTAGGATTAATTTTGATTTTATTTTTACTTTGAATTTAGTTGGCCAATTTGTCCTTAGTGGAAAAAAACAGAGCTAAGAGATCAGCTTTAGTAACAGACTAGTTAATTTTCTGTCATTTAGATTAGCTTGCCATTTCTTCAAAGCACACTTTTCAGAAGTTTGTTTTCTTCCTTTCAAACCAGCAAATGTATTACTACACAAGATACTTCACCTCTGACAGTGTGGTCCCACTACTTAGTGCTTGATAACAAGACCTATTTGAATTGCCAATTAACAAAAATGCACAGTAAACCACAAAAATTTGACAAACTATAAATAAATCAAAGGCTGTTGTAAACAAACTTATTCTATGAATTCTGACTGAGATGGATACCTGAATATCCACACTACTACTTCTTTAAACTGGTAGGAGAAATCCACAGAATGTTCTATATACATTTCTTATAAAATAAAACATTGTCATGCACATTTTCAAGAATGCAGGTATATGATATTTTATTCTTTGTTTAGAATAAATTTTTAATGAAAATGTTTTAATTAAAAAATAAATTACCAGCATGTCAGAATACCTGCAGCATTATGCCTGGAGCAAACCCAAGAAAGATAGGAGCTCAGCCTACTTGTGACACAATAGTTTATCAGTGTGAATATCTCTGCACATTCTACTTAGGGTACCACTTCACACAGCATATTCTTCCACTTAACATTGCAAACTTAAAATTATCATGGCAATCAATAGGTTTTTTTGCTCTCAGGTACCAAAACCAGAAACTAAATACCCAGATGGAATCCTAAACTCCCAGTGTGCACATGCAGCTAAAGAATTTTACAGCAGCAGGCAGGCCTTATTCTGCATGCCACTCAAAGAACAGCAAGGAATATCCAATTTGTTGAGTATACTTTATAAGATTTATGTAATAAGACCTATATAAAGAATAACTCAGCTTTTCCATCCTTCCTATGATTACAATGCAGAAGTTGGCCAACAAAACCTCACATAAACACATACAGGTACCATCACAAAAACATGAATACACTGAGCTATTAGTAAAAATGGTTGAGATTCTTTTTCAATTTTCTGTGTATTAGATGTTCCTTGAAACAAAACCATTTCATTTGGCTTGAAGAAAATTTCACTTGGAAACGATTCCCACTCACCTAACAAGAGCGGTTAGTTGGTGGAATCAGTTTATCCAACTGTGAGACTCCCTGTTTTGTCTGATTCAAACCACAAACATGTAGCTCTCCTGGGATAATACCGCCCTGTTGCTGGGGAAGAAAGCAATAAAAAGGGAGGGAGGTGGAGAGGAATACTAGCTTCATCCTCTTCTGAACAGATTTATTTTTGTTGTTGGAGGTGAGCAAAGTTTTTTCATCACAGTATGCTTGGAAAAACTTTACTGAACACTCCAATATAGTTCTGAACTAACCTGAATTTAGACAGATCACTTCTGCATG
>VYZT01031088.1:0-48643 GCA_013400735.1 Pomatostomus ruficeps | reverse complement strand
ATGGACTGACCTGAAACCTCACACCCTGCTCCCCTTGCACTGTTGGTGGGAGGGAGGGAGGGGTGGGGAGTGGAAAGAAGGGTGTCTTTTAAAGGTTTAGTTTTATTTCTCATATCCTCCTCCTAACTCTGGTAGTAATAATTTTCACTTTGCAACTTAAGTTGAACGTAGTTTGTCCTTGTAGCGTTTTCTCCCAGTTCCTTATCTCAACTCATAGACCTTTACGTTAATTCCCTAAGTTTTTTTCCCCCTCTCCTTCCCTCCTCTGCCCAGCTGTGGCAGGGCAGGGAACGAGTGAGTAGCTGGCGTAAGTGCCTGGTACTTAGCCAAGGTCAAACCACAACAACTCATTACCAACAAATTTAGATAGCCTCTAACACCAAGTTTAAACCAGAGTTTAAAATCAAGAAGAAGTAGCTTTCTCTGAATATGGCCATAACTGTGACTCAGTTGTGCCTGCTACAGAACACAGGAAGGATGAAAAATAGATAAGTTTCTGAAATTTTCTTGTAAAGTTTGTCACAAAACTTAGAGTAGCTGCTTATCAGAGGATGTAGATATTCTTGTCCTCTACAGTGATGTGTGAGGTAACTCACAGGACATTCATTCTTCTATAGAATCTGAAAGTCCTGAAAGTCAAGTGAATGCCTTTTTGAGGAGGAGGCTTTGCTAGACAAGGCAGCATTATCTCTAATTCCCTCATTTCCTCCATAATTGAAGTCATTAAAGTATAGATATTTGGACATGTACTGGAGCATCAGATTGAATTTTTAGCCTTTTACCAGTTTTTCCTTGATTTTCTTTCTTAAGATCAATCTGAAGCCATTGGCTTAGGCTAGAAAACCTTGCTGTGGCTTGTCCTCTGGGCAGACTCTGTGAGCAGTGTTCCAGCAGTGTTGTACTTCCATTGTGTTTGCTATTACTGTCCTCAAGCTGAATATCAAAACAGGAAGAAAATTCACACAGCAATCTGAGAGGAAGATCTGTGACATATGGCAAGGCAGCCAATACTGGGCTGCAATAACTACGTGAAAAAGAAGGACTCTACTACTAACAAGGTTTAATCAAATTTCTAAGATTATTATATTGCATCAGCAGGTATTCAGAACTACCCTTTGTAAATGAATCATATCAGGAATTCCTGATGCTGGTGTATGTAAAAGCAGTTATATGTCTTGTCACTGTATTAGAGATAGATGTCCCAACTACTGGGAACTGTAGAATATTAGCTGACACCAATCTTCCTATAGTTAAGTGATATTTGGATGTACTTTTGTGGCATATTATAATGAATTGAGACTACTATCTAGCCCAGAAAAACAAGGAAAATCAATTAATTTGAATCAAACCAATTAATGAAATTAATTAAATTAATGCATTTCTTGTAGATGATGACAACTAATCAATTCCCATATAGCATGTTGTGTTTTCACTTCAGTAGTGTTTCTCACACACATGGACGTGCATAACAGCAAACTGAATGCAGACTGTGGTGGCTAGAAAAAGATGTCAATCACACTAGCCTCAGCCAGCCAATTTCATTTAAAATTTATGGAGTTCCTCCATTTATAAGCTACATATCTGAAATACAATAGCCTTTGGTCTTGAGATTAATTCTTTATCCTTCTTTGACCCACTTCTGACCTCACAGCAGTTATTCATTATATTTTACAATATTTATATTTGGATTAACTTGATTTACAGGAAAGAAAAATGGAAAATGTAAGAAAAGAACATTTTGGGAAGATGCCTTGAGTAACACTGAGGTCAATTTGTGTAATTTTGCTGAAGCTGGTCAGTGTACTCCCACATATATTTTAGTAAAATGCATGCATTTACTTTTAATACACAGAGCTTTCTATTTTGGAATAATAAAACCTCATCCCAATATATTTAGCCTAACCAGTATTATACACTCATGTTTTAGTATATGTATTAACAAGGCATTCACAATTCAGGCTGGTGATGTAACATTATGTACTTGTGCACTGTTTTCCTTCTTAATCCCAGCATCACTGAGTTCTGTTGGATCTTCATGTTTTAAGGAAGCTTTCAACCTGTTTGGTTTCAAGAGCACAACATAATTCAAGCAGGAGACAATTTAAGGAAGGCCAGATGGAATGTGATTTCAATAAGTCCCTGTTGAAAATTGTATCTAATATTTAAACTAAACGCATTTTCATGTTCTCATTCAACCATGCTCTCATCTCATCCGTCTCTGAGTTACCCAACATGATCTAGGCAACTATCTGAAGTACTGCATATTATTCCTTTCAATCTATTTGTATTCAAAATTGTGTTGGAATGCATCAGATAAATATATTCAGTTTGGAACACCTTCTGTGGGTAATAAGGGAAATCAGGTGTTTTCAGGTTGATAGCATTGTTCTCATGTCAGATTTTGTACTTACCAGCCATTCGAGCAGCCAGCTGGCAAATTTTATATTGGTGTCTAATGTTTTCAGCTGCATTCGGGATCAGTCAGTCATATCAACTGGGCGATCGATATCTCACAGGGACATTTTCTTCAGTTTAACCTGATTGAGTATAGTAGCAGTCTAAATACCTGTGAGATCCTCTCTCTGTAATGCATTCAGCAAAAACAAAGGTATCACATAGCCATCATCTGGGGGAAAGCTGTCTCCAGTTTCAAATTTTAAAACCTTGGTTCACCTCTGTCATTAGTATTCTGAGAAAGAAACACAGGATTCATTCCCCCCCCTACCCCCCCCTTCAGAAGGCTAAGATCAATGTTTAAGCCAAATGTCTGTGATCTCATGATAGCAGCAAGAGATGGGAGGCCCTGAAGGGTCATGGACTCAATCCCACAACAGGTATCTCAAAGAGGAGCCCCACCCCTCTGACCCTAAGCATTGCCTTGAGTACAGTACCATCTGTCTAATCTCAAGAAGCTGACATTAGGTAAGGTGAATCCTGCCCTTCATGACTGAGATGTCTCTCACATGGCTTGATAAAAGACAAGTAAATTAGATCTGATAAAGACAGCTGCCAGGTGGCAGCTGGAACAATAATTTGTGAGTGCCAGTCCCACATGCAGATGATGAGACTCTGCTGCCTGTCATTGCATAGAAAGCTTTCATTTTCTAATGGATTTACTTCCTGCAGAAAGTCACGGTACGCTGGAAAGACTGTTTTGTATTTCTTATCTATGAAAATTAAGTTACATGGGACATTTCAGGATTTACCATATAGAGTTTATGCCTCTTAATATGCTCGTCTCAATAAAATATATGGCATTTGGAGATGGCTCATGTAAAATACAGAGTAATTAGTCATTTATATAGCTTGCTCTTCTACAAACCAAATCAGCTTCTCTATAAATGTCTAGACAGCACATTAGTGCTTTGCCCAGCCAGCCCAAGAATATGTAAGTGAGAAAGGTAAAAGGATCCCTGCTTCCTAAACTCCTTGATGGCATTTGCCACTCTCCCCACTGGTCTTTTTATTTTGGAAGATAAACCCCAAGCACGCAGGTCCCAAATACTTCAATCTGTCTGTTGCACAGAGTTCAGATGGAAGTTATATTTCCACAAGTTTCATTGAAATCAGCATTTTTTTGTTCAGAGTGTTGATCTCAGAGAGATTTCAGATGTCTCTCAAGACAGTGTAAAATCAAGGTCTACTGTATTCACTGCATTGTTTTTTCAAATATGTTACCAACTAGTTCATAGTATACTTAATAGAAGACAGCTCAATGGGTAAGACAATGTGGTTTTAGATTTAATATATCATTTCGTGATGTAAGTGGACCAAGTCATGCAGTTTGGGCCAAAAGCTTTGTTCCAAACAATCAAATTCTTGCTTTAAGCAGCCCTCCCCTCCCATTAAGGGCTAGTGTGCACAGGTTTGTCACACACTGTGGAACACCTTATGAAGTTTTTCATCTGGAAAGGAAGGCACTAGCTGAATACTATGTGCAAGCAAGTGTCCAGATCCAGTCTGGAGGGATTCTCTGTGTGGCACAGCACTGACATCTTCACTCAGGGCCAGGATTAGATACCTATATTACTGGGCTCTTCACTTCTTCCTCATAATATCATTTATTAACATGAAATCATTGGCTTGACAAGATTAGCATTGACCAGATCCTTACCTTAAATCACTGGCACCACTGTGGATATTGTGTCATTAAACAAAGTACAAATTTCCTCAATTTGGATCGAATTCTTTTTCACTAAGGCAGTGTAACAATGGATTTTTCAGGTTTGTTGTTCAGTGTCCAGATCAAAACCAAACATCAGGCAGATCAATATGACAGACATTTCATATCTTCTCAGCCAGGCAGAGTTCTACGTTCCATTCATTTCCAGCTGAAGGAAACACATATTTCAATGGAAAATGGAGTTTGGGGTTTCTTGTGCTTTCCGTAAAAGCTTAGGGGAAAACAAGCTAGAGTCACAAGAGTTCTAGAAATTTACCCTAGAGCCCATCATTAATGGTCTTTACTTAGGATAAAGGAGACTATAATTCTATACTATGCTCTCCCTCAAGCCCAATTTATGTCACTTATGATTGTTCATCTAGTAAACAATATTTTTTTCTTATTTATTCTCTTCAAGAATATGTTTGCAAGGATTAATGAACAGCTTCACTGCACAGTATTTTTTCAGTAGCAAAACAGAGTACAAAACCCAAGAAAAAGCCAGTGATCTGGCAAATGGTAAATATTGACAAAATATGATTGCAGCTCAGAAAAGGTTTAGCTGCCCATCTGGCAATTCTCTTTACAAATTCTCTACATGCCTGTCATTTGCAGGACAGGGATCTATCTTAATGTGTCCTGTTGTGAATAATTTAAGTGAATATTAAGCAGTTTTTAAAATGCTTTTAAGACTCAAAGAAAATAGTGATAGCCTTTCTCTTAGTTTCCATATGTAATGCCTGTACCTGGCTTTTGGAGGTTCAGAGGTCAGAAATAAAGTATATTAGAATATCTTCATATTGTTGATTTGAAACTCAAATTCTGTTGCTCAGTTCCATCTCTGTTCTTTCTCTGCAGATAATTGGGGGAAAAAACATGGCTATTTATTGCACTGCTGGTCTCCACACATCCTATTCCTATTTTGGAAGGCTTCCTAAATTCGTTACACAGGCAAAATTCACACTTAAGTTATTTGTTTGCCTGTGCAGAGACCAAAAAACAGATCAGAGAACAGAACTGTTCATTTCTGTAAATACATCAGTTATTGGCTTGCTGAAACTCTGTGCCTTTGTTCATTCCTTGAGCAGAGTCCAGACAGAGCTGAAAACTCAGGGAGAAATTAGAAGTCAAAGCCTTATTGCATATTTACTGACCACATTAGAATAACCAGTACTGCCAAGGGCCATCAGTTTTCTAGATTGAATGGACCCTCAAGGGAAAATGTTTATAGTTAAAGGAAAATTATTTAATCAGAACTTTAGACTTCAGCTGTCGGCACCAGAATACAGTGTCAATTGGAACAAGAGTTGTCTTTGACAAACCTCATCTGCTCTCATCAGACTTGTTTGCAGTGCCTCATGCACAGATCTTTACAGGAACAGGGCAGAGCTCACCAGCACAGCCCATTGGCTGTGAAAGGTGCTGTGTTGATTTTGATTTCAGAATACAGTGCTGCAGCAGAGAAGGAACAGGACTTCGGTATCTTTGCTGTTCACTATGCAAGGCTCGGTATTGATTTACTTCTCAAGCAATATTAATTTCATAGGGTAAAAGAAGCTAGGCTACAGTACCACGGCTGTGATTGTGAGCCTTGAGCTTGTAATTTGATTTTAAGATGTTAAAACTAAGGAAGTATATGGCCCAGGAAATAGTTCTGTTAATGCTTTGTGAGACACAGGGAGGCAGGCTGACAGCAAACTTCAACTGCTCTACGTTATTTGGAACAGAAAAAAAAAACTTTAATCCTAGAATGGGTTTATAAAAGAAAGATAGAATAAATATTCTGCTTTTTAAATAGTGAAATTTCATAAAGGGAGTAGACTGAAACTGCTTCACATCATCATAAATTTGGGGATGAATATGTCAGTTCAGATGCTCTGAACTAGTGAATTCTCCTGAGTAAGACTTGGTCCTGCATGTATTGGAAATCATACTTGGAAACTAAAGATACAAGTCAAAATAGATGTATGAACTACCACCCTTTGTTTAGTGCAAGTTAGAGCCACTTTGTTCCCCTCCTCCATCCACTAAGGACTATGTAAGATAATCAGGTCCTATATGAATTATATTTATTACAAGACTTAGAATACTTTGTTCAAATTATTTTCATTTTATATTTTTAATGAAAACCAGTTTTGTAAGTTTTGTCAAACTATTCCTGATAAGTTCGCAATCTTTGGAAGGGGAATCTCTTGGTCTGTCATAAGAGAGTGCTACTTTGTGGTGCTGTTCACTCAAATGGAGAATTAAGTATGATTAGGAAGACAGCTGTTTGCATACTGCTTCTGTCATTGTGAGAGCTGAGGGGTAGAGTGCATGGAACTGTCAGAGGTGGTAGGATACTCACATGGTTAAGGTGACTCTGGTCCAAGGAAATAGGATTCTTTCCTTAGTTCTTGCTGCTTTCTGTGCTTTAGTGAGCAGGTCACACAAACCAGACTTGGCACAGCCTTTAATTATAGGTTCCTCTGTACAGTTGTGCCTTGCCTGAAAGCAGCATGGTTCTAATCTGGAGAAGCATTGGCAAAGCCAGGCACAGTTTAACTTAAAAGAATTGTTCTCAGAATATATTAACCACTGTACAAATGTTACTTCTGCTGAAAAGTCAATCCTGAGGCATCTCAAAAGGAGCTTAAAAGTAGCAGGTAGTCTTAATTTAAATTTCTATTTCACTTAGTAATGTATCTGTAAAATGGTGCTGATATCTGTTCCTCACCTTACAGGTCACGAAAATATATAAATAAAATTTTCAAATCACCTGATGGTCCTCTGTGTACTACAGAACAGCCCAGGGGTGTATCTGTTACATTTGGGAGAGGCCTTCTCTACTGAAATGTACACAATGTATTGAGCAAGGACATAACAGAACATCAAGTGCTATTTAATGCACTCACTCACTGACATAGGAGGCATATGGAAAAAATTTGTATGGGTTCAAGTCATTAAAAACTATTCTTACGCCTTGAGGGGGAAGGGTAAATAAGGACAAATGCTGAATACAAACCACTAATTCTAGCATTCCCTAAGTTCTCACTGCTTGATATTTTTACATTTGAAATACTTTCAATGAATCAGGGCATGAGTGTGCAAGCATCCCTGCTTTCCACGTTTCAAATTGCCTATCTTGCCCCGTGTTCCTTGCTGACATGTCACAGTGAGATGTCTCCACCTCTCACACTTTAGGGTAATTATATTGTAGCTTGGCAGTAATTACACCCAGACAGTATTTCTACTCAATCTCTAGACTGTGTTCTCTCTGCCTGCATCCAATTAATCTTCCCCCATGAGCCCAGAAAGGAAAGCAAAAGCTGTATTATAATTTTTGCATCATTAAAAATTCCCATGACATTTTTTGTAATTTTGTTTGTTCCCATGTCCTGGCCAAGTCCCATTTTTGTTAAATTATTTGAGGTATGTGAGAACTGGACAAAAATATTAATTGTACATTTTACTTAATATGCCATGGAACACATTCAACAACATATTCAGAAATACATTTGTGAGTGATTCAGCTATGCCTCTAAATTGGGCATGCAAGGGCAAGGAATTCCCATACATATGGTAGAATTTGTCAAAAAAGTTATTTGATACTAATCAAATGGCTATTATGCATCCCATCTCTGAAATTTTCTCTGGAGTTTTATCAGAAAGATGGAATATTTTTCTTTACTTCCTCTCTAACCAGTTCTGCAGTGTGGGTCAGATTGTTCAAAATCAGTATGATTATCTACCTTACTCCCGGAAAGATTTTAGTCCTAGAGAAAATGACACTTGTATGGGAATCTTATCAAGCATCATTTTCTTGCCTTTATCCTTCCTTATTCTATGAGCAATCTGAATCATTACACATTAATTCTTTACTATTTGTGTAGCTCCCTGCATCTCACTGGCTCAACAAGCTTTAAAGACTTCTTGACTTTCAGCAATACATTGATTAGAAATTGAGCTGTTCACCTTTCCAAACCCATCAAAGGTTCTTGTTTTTCAGTGTGTGATCAGTGGGTGAGCTTGGACAAACCATTAAATTATCTACAGAGAATTTAGAGTTCCAGATCAAGAACTTCAAAGAAGAGCCCATTTGCAGTGTGCAAGCAGGACTTCTATTGTTTTTACAAAACCCAGTAAATCCTCTACTTATTCTTAGTGCTTTCTATTGGTATTTTATCAGTTAACCACTTGGAGAGATATAGATATTTATAGGATTCTTTTATAACATAACATTTGCCAACCTTGGGTAGTCAATGTAGTGTGTTATTCCATTTTTATGTTTTTACAGATGCTCTAGCAGACCCATTTTATAAGTGAGGAAAAAATAAATAAAATATTGGTCCAGGCAATTACTTCCTGTCTTCTTGTATGTTCTTTCAGCTAGCAGTCATAAAATGAGTTCTTCATCCCATTTGCTTATGGTGATGGTAGGCATAAATTACTAGAATTGACAAGTCTAAAATGAGTTTTGTGGAAGTTACTGTTCTGTGTAACTGCAGTGTTCCATATAATGACATATTTAATAGCACTGCTTGACTGAGACTCAGAGTAATAGTGCTAATCTTCACCAAATGTCTATATAGTAGCATAGTAGCAGTCAGAAGAATTTTTGCTTCTTCTTTTTTTAAACAAAGATAATCTTTATCCTAAACAATAGCATTTTAAATGTGTTATGTAAATGAATTAACTAATACAGCATTTTTACCTTTATGTCCTTTCTGCTGGTGCTTATTTTTTTCTTAAGGGGCCTGAGGTTTAGGCAGCCAGCTAACATTTTCAAGGTTAGTGCAAAATCATTTTCAGTTTGATAAGGATTGTTATATGGAAATTAAAACATACCATGTGTTTTCATGGGATCTTTGCCATTGTTCTTTCTCACTGTTGTAAGTAAAAAAAAAGTAACTTAAATGCTATTCTCTCTGAGTAGAAAATATAGTTTGTTTATTAGATGCTCTTTAATCGAATAAAGTTTAAATTTTTTTCCTACTTAAGAGGAAAAACAATGACACTTTATTCCACATGGATGTATGCAAAATACAGTCATGAGTTTATGTAGCAAACTCACAGTATCATTGAGGTACATCAGCAGACTGTGTTGTTGAGAAGAGTTTCCCATAATTGCTAAGGAAAGGAAGTAGCATCATCCCTTTGGGATTTGAGCATTAGAACTCAAGAGAAGTTTTGTTTGACCAGAAATGGGGCTTAGACATTAAGATTTCCATATGGATTCTCTGGAGAGTGATGTGTGATGAGTTAAGGACAACATCCTCTCTGGGACGGTAAAGCAGCTATTTCACAAGAGTGTTTAAACAGAGGTAGTGGATGTACCACCAACTGTCATATGATTTATAAAGAGATTTATCATCTTTGTGAGCAGGATTTTTTTCTGAGGTTTTCCTTTCTGTCAGCATTTCAATGGTTCTGGTGTGCCTAACACCTTCCTAAGTTGTGTTTCAGGTCATTGCTTAGTACAGCTCATTCAGTGGGGAACTCTGGCCTGCTGGAATAGATTATTCAGCCACAACATTCAACTGCCTTTGGAGACTAAGCCAACTGACACTGAGTAAAATGCTCTGGGCCACAGTGAGGGGTCACACAGTAAAGTCTGTGCCTAAGGTGTGATTGTTTTCATGTCTGCTTTTGCCTCTGTCTTTTCCTGTGTGTAGATGAAGCCCAGACACCATTTCTCCAGTTGTCCTGTAGCCTGTGGCTCTGGAGACAGTTGCTCTAGCATTGACATTCAGGAACTGTTTTTTGTATCACTTTGGGAGTGTATTCACCAAGATCATGACATTAGTGGTCTAAGAAAGGAAATAGAGCATCAGGTCTGCAGTTACTGAAATTAAACCTTCCTTATCAGGCCACAAATAAGACTCTGTAAGCTTTAGTTCAGAGTGCTTCAAATTCAAATTGCATTTTACTGACAAATTGCCAAGACTCATTTGACCCATGTGAGAGCCTCTTCCAAGAGCTAAATGAAAAATGCATTCTTGTAAATACCACTGAAATTGTTCTTATTTTCTTCTCAAGCTCTCAGCCATTAGCCCCTTCCAGAAAATCATTTTCAGGTTCCTTTCCATCCCTCCTACAGATATAACAGTTTTTCAGCCTCTGAAGATGTTATGAGCTGTCTTTATAAATCTCTTTAAAATAACTTTGCAAGCCATAACATGAAATTGCATATAGTTGAAGAAAAATATGCCAGACCATTCTGTATTAAAAAAATATGGGACTAAATGTGAAATATGTAGGCTGAGTTGTACCTAAGGTTGTTTTCTTTACAGATGGTATACACAGGGTGAAGTGTCTAAAAATACCCTAATACTTTATCCTACCAACTGTAAATACATTATGATTTACAGCCTCTAAAATGGAAGGTGCTAGCAAGTCAAGCCATTAATGTTATATGCAAAAGAAGTCTTCAGTGCTGATTCAGAGTTGCCTTCATGCTGCACAACAGACCAGTGAAAGATTTCTTTGTATAAGAGCTTTTTGCACATAGACTGACAAATTGTTTCTTCTACTGTACTCCTTGTGTAAAAGGGAATTGAGAGCTGTTCCTCTGAAAAGAACTTAACCAGGTAAGAGTTTAGAAACGTGGGTACTCCTTCCAAACAAAAATTCAAAGATACTCTGTGCTGGGAATGCAATTATATATATTTTTGTCAAAGTAGAAAATGGAATGAGAGTAATGAGACAAGATGTGCATATTCCCCTTGCTAAAATTGGAATTGTGATGTGTGTATCTATTTGTATGTACACACATACACAGACACCCAAGAGCCCGTTTCTGCAGCTCAGAATAATTTACCAAAATTCTTGTATTTTCCTGAGAAGGCTTACTGGTCTTCACCAGATGATTACCTTACAGATGTTCAATTTGTAATTTACATTTTCCACTTTGCATGCATCTGTCTGAAAACTTCTCTCACAGAAGGGGCAGATAGATGCAAGTGAGGGAGCTGACCTCCATGTGCTCTATGGATTAGCTAGAAGATGTGAAAGGAAGAAAGAACATTTTCTAGGGAAAAAAATTTTAATTTCTCATTACTTAAAGCTTATTTTCATTAAGAGCTGTTAGAAAAATGAATTAGAACCTTTTGGATTCTTCTGGGAATGTGGTGGATCCTCCTTATTAACACATTCGCTACAGGCTCAACACCATTCTCTCTTTCCATGATAATGTCAATCAGTTTAACAATTTGCAAAAATTTAGCCAAAATTCAGCAGCTTTGAGAAGAGAGGCTAGAGGTTCCTCATTGCTTATACTACACTTACAGCCTGATGGCTAGAGTCCTGTCTTTGGAGAAGAGACCTATGAATTCCAGTTGCTGTGCTGGATCAGTCAGGCAAGATTTGAGCAAGATGCTCCCTTCTGCCTGGGAAATGACTTGCTAATTGTTGGAGAGATTGACTTCCAGAGTACAGTGGTACTGTGCATATCTGCACAGCTGCATCTTGGTGTTTGAAAGTCAAGTGACTTTTGTTATAAGTGGAGTCCAGAATTTCTTTATTTTCTTACTTTTATCATAAACGCCTCAAAAGTATTACAATTCTCAAATCTTCATCTCAATTTACCAAAGAAAACAAATGGAAAAATTATTATCTGCATCAGCTTAAATGAAGATTTTCAGTTGTGTTTATTTTTGTTCATCTATGTGGTTTTGACTCACACAGGCCTAGTTTCCATGGGTAACTAAGGATACTTGATGCCAAGAGCTCCTAAATATGAGAAAGCAGTTTTGCCCTGAAGAAGTTGTGTAAATTACTGCTTTTCCTTCTTTCACACCCTGATCATTTTTTTCAGGAAGTAAAGCTTCCCAGCAGTGGCCATAGTACTACAACCTTTCAAAATGATTCATAGCTGTTACTCTTCACTGCAGGTAGACCAGCTGCAGAAGACATTTCTCATGGCACCTTCACAAGTGCTTCATTCAGCCTCCAGCTTAGGGGGTGCTATCGGGCACCAACACTGCCAGAGGGAGAGTTGATCCTCTGGAGAACCACAGGGGAGACATACAGCTTGATTTCTTTTTTCTGTAACATCTTGGCTTTGTTATGAATCATCCTCTTAAATACAGGGGAGGGCTTAGGTAAAATCTGTGGAGTTGAGGCATGGATGGTGGCACAGCAAGAAACTCTTACTTTAGATGAATGCTTACAACTGTAGTGGTATTTGGGCTGGTTTGAAGCAAATCCCCATATCAGCTCCATTTAGTGTCTTCTGGTTTAGATAGGATGACAATTTTGGATTTTAAATTTCTTCTGGAGGAAGTCAATTGGAAAATCCCCTCCAAGTGCTCATGAATACATGTCATTTCATCTCTCTGAGGGTAGAGTCCATAACAGTGACTGGCCATGAAGAGCCTTGAGCCCCAGCAGGTGGAGACTTTCAGTCTCAGAAACAGACAAACTCGGCTTCAAAGTAAATTCCTTCAACTACATCTGACAAAGATGTAGGAACCACAGCACCAAGTCTTTTGATCTACTGATCTTCTCCTGTCACACCAATTCTTTGCTAATGAGACATGTACACTGCATTAATTTGGAGTTGAGGTATTGACTAGCTATAAATCTGCATTTTAAGTGAAGTCTTAGGTCACTAAGTACTAACTGAATAAAAAGTTTTGATCAAAGGCAATGAGCTTGCTTCTGTTCAAAAACTTGACTGAGTTCCAGAAGAAATAGGATTTTCTATGCAAGTTTTTCGGGGTTACAGCCTGAAAGATATTTATCTCCTGTAGATGCTATTTCCATTTTGAAAGTGCTAGAAAATACTTCATCATACTCTTAGAAACTTCTTTCTTGTGAAAACAGAAAAAAATGAGTTAAACACTCCTGTCTGTGCATTATACACCATCTACATAGAAATGGATCTATGCCAATCATAAATTTCTCATACTTCTCTTTTTTATTTATCGGTTATCTTGGACTTGGTTATGATATCTGTAGTATCCTCATTGTTATATTTTTCTTTTTTGCCTTGTTTATTATTTTTAAAAGTTTTATTCCAAGTGTTCCCTTCATTTTGACACTGAATTTTGGTGTGTTTTCAGCCAAAATGGTCCTTTTTTAGTCCTAAGTGTTCCTTTAGGTTAAGTCCAGTGCTCAGCATCCTGAGTGACAAAAGTTCTTACTACAATTGAGCACATCAGCAAAAAATTTCAGTGAAAGTTCAAGGATTAATATTTTGCACGTTGCATTGTGATGTTCTGCACATTGCATTGCGATATTCTGCTAGATTCCATGTTCTCTGTACAGGAAGAAAGTTAAAATTTGAATAGTCAAAAGCAAACAATTATATGACTTTTTTGCTTTCCTATTGAATTCTTATTTTTACCAGTCAGCAGACAGAAGAAGTTGGATATGTCATTTTTCTTTTTGTGGGTTTTTGCACTGAGAAGTGTTTGAACAGTGTCTAAGCCTTTTACAAAAATGTTCTTTTTCAGGCGGTCCCTCTCTGGTGTTCAAAAAGGCATAAAAAAACCTGAAAACCTATCAAAAACTCATTGACTCCAGAAATTATTCTAATAATGAAAATCACTGCCCAGAAGTGCATATTCTTGATATCTTGATATAATTAAAGCTGCAAAACAGGCCTTGCATCAACAGGAATATTGCAGGGCCTTGTCCCTCCCTAAAGCTGATTCGTCAGTCTAGAAGGCAACCAGAAAATTCACCAGGAAAGCATGAACAAAGTTTAAAGTAGAGGGGACCATGTATTTGGGAGGGACAAAGTGAGTGGGAGTGCTACCCTGACATGATGACTGGCACCTGCCTGCTTAGTGTCCCCCATCCTGTCAGAAGACAACTCAACCAATTTTTCCCTGAGCTGCCTCCAGCATGTAGAAAATGAGGATGTCAATGAAGTCTGTGTTTGCATCACCCTTCACAGTTTTGCCATGAGCCCAGTAAACTGAAGGAGAACACATGCGCAAGTTCACTAATATCTGTTAGCCCTGGCAGATGTCACACACTTCATACAGTGCAAAATGTTCTCTTGCAGTCTAGCATATGCGACAGAAAACGTGGAATGAACATCCATGTTTTAAGGAGACAAGTATCATGCTTTGTTTCTTAATTCCTCTGCCACATGTGTCAGTGGTCTAAGGTGGGAATTTAGCTAGTGTTTTTAAAGCTGGTTCTATTTATACAGAGTAGCAACTTGAACACTAAAACAAGAATCACTAGAATTCACAGCTGCATAATAGACACAAACTCAAATCAAAGGCAGGAAAAGACAAAATATCTATTATTATTTGATAATCTTCAAATATATTCTCAGTAATCATCTAATCACTCACAATACAACTGTCGTCCTAAATCAAAGTTAAATAAATACTGATGCAATTATTGTGAAGGGTGACCAAAAATTTTTATCAATCTAGAGTCAAATTTCACACTTAATACCTGAGAATACTTGAAATTAGTTTCAAAATACCATTGACTGCCCACTTCCAGGGCTCTTCTTGACCAAAATTCAAGTAGAAAGCTCCAGTTATGCCAGAGACTGATGTAGCTAAATATTCAGACTATTAAAAATGTCAAGCTGACAAAAAAAAAGCCCAAAGAAAATACTTAAGGTTTGAAAATAGACAACTGAAAAGCATTAAGTCTAAATAGGTGAGTATAGTAAATGCATATATTTTTTAGTGTTCACCTGACACTCAGTCAATTTTTGCAATTTTTTAGCCTAGCATAAAATTATTGAAATTATAAATAAGGTGAAATGGAGCAGGAAATGCAGGCTTTAATACAATTTTTTCTAATTGAAGTAGGTTTTCCCTGAGGGAGAACAGCATCATTTAATCAGATTTTTCCTGACATTACATTTTATAAGACTGGGGTTTTATGGAGATTCATGTAATGAATAACAAATGTGCTGTTTTGTACTTGTGTTTCCATGAAATGTGAAAAACCTTACATTAAAGCTTATATAATTCTGCCATTTTCAGCTACATTAGTATCTTACCTAAAAACTATTTAGAGGGTAGTGTTTTATGCAGGATTCCTGTAATGAAGGAACCTTTTCCTTCTTGTACCTGTCTTGTGAAAGTTTATTACTTAAAAGAGCTGGAATGAGGGTTCAAAGGGATCTGAGAGCTTTGTTAGGTATCAAAAGGCAAAAAATGCAGGTGAGTTCAAGCGAGGGTTTTTTGAAAGAGTGGTCCTAATGTGTTTGTGTGCTACTGGTCCACACAGCAGTGTATTTTTCTGAAGGGTAATTGCAGCATGGCCTCATTGAAGACCACGTTGTCCCGTAGCCTAGGGTATGTATCATCATACACAGGTCGTGCTCCCTGTGCTGCAGGGCTGTGGAGTGAAGTGGGCAGGAGCTGGATGCAGCTCCCAACTCTCATCCCTTTTCTGCCTAGAAAGTTGCAGGTTCCAGCTCTCCATAATTAGCAGAGCGGAGCTAAGTTGCTCAAGCTGTATTCCTTCTCCTCCACTGTGTCTCTGCTACTGGAGCATGGGCTCTGGCTCAGGTAAGAGGCTCTGCCTGAGCTCAGAGCTCCACAGCCCAGCTCTTCCACTGAAATGCTCTGCTAAATTCAACTACTAAATGTTTGCCCTGCTTGTTTAGGAGAAGATTCAATAACCTCGACTGGCCTTGTCTCCTTGCAGTGTCTCTTAGCTGCGTACTCCTCTTGTAGCTGAGCCTTGTCCCTCACCCTTCCTCTGTCATTTCTGCTCCTTGATGCTTGTCCTGGCTCCTCCAGGGAGCAGGACAGCCAGGCTTTGCCTCTTGCCTTTGTGGACTCTAGACCAGTGCATCCCTCAGCATCTTCGGCTGCCAGCTCTGGCTTAGGATGCATTTGGCCCCATTTCTGTGCCTGATGGTGCATGGGCTGGAAGAAACCCACTGACAAGCTGGACAGCTCAAAGAGCAGACCTCCCTCTCAGGGCCCAGAGCAGTTGTGTTCTGCTGGTTTACACAGGATTTCTTTGTCTAATCTTTGGCATGTTCCTTTGATGCTCACAGCAGCATTTTGGCATTCTGGCAGAGTCAGTGGTCAAACAGACTGAGCCAGCCCTCTCTTTGTAACAGGCAGGATACAGGCATGTACATTGCAATGGAACAGGGACAGCTACTGCTTTACAAAATGCTGACAAATAGCTGACAGTAATAGGCTGGGAAGGGACCACTTCATTACTTTACTGTAATATATTCCTCTTAAACAGTTTTCACATTATGCTTACTGTTCATATTGGATTCAGTTGTAGAAAGGCAAAGGAACTGAAATAAACTCCAGTTAGGAGCTTGATCCTTTTCCTCCAAAACACAAAACAGAGCACAACTGGCAGAAACAAATACCAGAACATGTGCTATGGTGCTATTTTGCCAATTCTAACACCCGGCATCAGAGATGAGACCTAAGGTTGCCCTTTACCAGTTTGATAGGCTTTCACAGTTACTGATCTCACACCAAAGAGTTGCTTTTTGTTTCATGGCTTTCATTTTTAAAAGCCAAATTGGACAGCAGCAGAACTAGAGGGGTATGCATCCCACAGACTTGTGGGGTTTTGGCTCTTTGAGGGCACTGCTGGGCAGTGTCAGCATCTACTGCCTATTGCAGCTCAGCCTGCCTCCCAATCCTCTCCTCACAGTCCACGTTTTTAAACACTGGATTCAGTCCAAAATCTGAGGATTAAGTTGTTTTCCACGCATGACAGGTCAACCAGAGGACACCAGCTTATATGGATCTTTATTTGTTTCATTTCCATATGTCTTAGTACTAAAGTCTTACTTTGGATATTCACTTAGTGAAGAAGTAAGGGAAATCCATGGCTGTGAAAATAATCCCGGAAAAAATAAGTCACTGTGCAGGGAAAGAGATTTATTTTAAAGAGTATAGAAATCCTACAGTTTCCCTCTTGTACAAATCTTGTTCTGTCTTTCTTGTGATATGCGGATGTCTTGCAGTGCAATCTCAGAGCCATGAGGAAGGAGCTCGCTGAGTCCTGTCTTCCTCTCCTGAAAACTGGGGGCAGCAGCAGCAGCAGCAGTGGCTGAGAAGCTGCTGCAATGTGGCGTTCAAGAGCTGGCACTATTCTTGCTGTGCCTGAGAGCACCTAGGTGGGGGGAAGGCATCCTACCTTGTCAAATGCACATACTCTGCCTTTGGGCATCACATTTAGTTCTTCATGTGTAACACAGCAGCAGCAGCGGGCGCTCAGAGCCTCACAAACCCCAGGCTTGTTCAGCTGAACAGCTGCTGCAGTATTTCCTCCTGCCTTGAAGGTCTCTCGCTTTTAACCTCCTCTGTTATCTTATTACTGCGAACTCTGTCTGTAGATCTCGTGGGCAAAGCTTCATCCCAATTATACTAATGGTAAAGGGAAAGAAACAGAGATAGGGAACTGTGTTTTTAAACCAGGTTGGATTATGTTACTGTAGACAAAGTAACAGTAACTGGATCTAATGAAGAGAGGAGGATATTCATTATAGATGAATCAGAAAGGAAAAAGCAGTGTTGAAAGGTAAATATGATTTGGGAGTGACTGAGTTTGCCTGTCTTGACTGTCACCTACACTGTTTTTATTCAATTCTAGGAAATCAGATAGGCAGCTGGTGATGTATGTGAAAACTGTGTTAAGTTTTATTTCTCTGTTTTATGGAGGAAATCAGTGGGCACCGACAAAATTGATATACAGTGCAAATATGTAATTAACAGTGTTTGTATAAATTATTGCAGGGTATCAGTTTGAACAAAGGCATTATCTTAGCAGTAGTCAGAGACTACTCATTCGTACCATGAAGTCACTGAGTTTCAGAAAGAAGAAATCACGTCCAATTGTTGTGAATCAGGGCTTTGCATATGGGACGATTCTGTGCTTTCCATCTGCCTGCTCTTCTAAGCTCATAGAGGTTCCAGGGGCCTCGGGAGTGGCCAGACAGCTGCAGCCCCTTGTACTGGGGTGAGCAGTGGCTGCACTGCTGGTCCCCAGCTTGTGAATGCTGGTCCAGCCTCATCCAGTGCTACCACTGCTCCTCCACACCTTGAGAGCCATACACAGCTTGTAGCCTGCAGCTCTAACATCAGCCTGATGAAAGTCTCCCAGCAGCCCTCCTAGCAGCATTGGAAATACAGCGGCAGTGTCACCATGAGCTGAAGGCAGATGCCTTTCCCCCCCAGGGACTATAGCTACATTTCTAGGGCTTTGGTTTTGATTGCCAAGGGATTATGTGCTGGGTTTCTAACAGGTGTGAAGCCACAAAGTTCCTCTGACCTGCATGGATCTTTGTGGGACTTACATAATTTCAGGAGTTCCTTCCCCATCAGGAATATTGGGTTCAATACCTAGTTCCAAGGCAGCTCTGTCTGTTGCTTGCACTGCAGACTCTTTTTGAGTTGCTGAGGAAGTGAATCACCACCACAAAGTCTGAAATTCGCTTTAACACCTTACAGTTTTAATAAAACTTCTGCACTTCCACAAAATAGCTGGTTTTCATACTAAATATTTATCAGAGTGTCTACAGCACTGTCAGTTAGACTTTTGCATTATTGAATAGGGAGGTTCTTCATTGCTTCTTAGGATGCCATCGTACAAGATAGAAGAGCTCATTTCTGCCAAAATTCAACAGTTAAATTATTTTCCCAGTAACCAGAGGTGGAGTTGATTCCATCCTAGGACAGGATATAGCCCTGAACTTATGTTTCCCTGACCCAGTGGTGTTGTGTGTCTAGCATAAATTTAATTCTTTGTATAAAGATATTAAACCTCTGTGGTACAAGGACTTGACCCTTGGTTTCTGGTGTCCCAGATGGATGCCTTGACTGTGCTGTTATAGAATGTGTTTCTTGCAATAGCATCTGTTGGAGCTATTCTATGTTTAAATAATTGAGTAGTTACTAGGGCACAGCAAGAGATACCGAGTCTGTAATGTAGTAGTCAGGAATCTCAACTGAGCTGTTAAAATAGAAATCTCCAGCAGAAACTGGGAGTTGAAGAAAGTTTGTGTGGTTCCATTTTAGAGGAAGATCCTAACTTACGATATTCTGAGATTCGGGCTTTCACTCGAAAGGTCTTAATTTCAACACAGATAGAATGGGAAAAATGTAAAATCAAAAACTTTTAAAGAACTGAAAAATTATATTCCACCATAGTCTAGGAATAAAGAATTCATATGTCAGCGCTGCATATGTTTTATTTGAAAGAAAGAATTGCTTGGGCCTTCAGTGTTTCAAAAAGTCCTCTGGTAATTATCCACAAAGGTCATGCATCACACGCTCATCTGACCTGAACTGGCTGCTGGAGTATGGTCAGTGGCAGGATCAGGCCAAAAGTTTGTGAATTGCTGCCATTTTCCGGCTTCAGGATGGCCTTTTGGTGTACACAATACCTACAACTTAAGAAAGAGGTGAGATCTAGTCCTTAAAACACTGCCTTAGTTGTGGTAATGTGCCTTCAATCTGTCTCCAGTGCAATGTGTCCTCAACTTCAGCACTCTGCTCTTATTCAGGTCCCCTCCTAGAAGATGCACAACAGAATGAGGAGCAGGGGTTGTCAGCTCAGTGATGGAGTCTTCTTTAATAGAGCCAGTTCAATAACTCAATCAAAATATCATTCCTTTTCTTGACTTAGTGCTGGCTGCTAATAATTTCTCCATTAACTAGGAATGCAGAATAATAGGCAATGTGCTGCTCTGCATGTTAATAAGATTTCCAACTTCAGAAACTGTTTTCTAATATTGTTTCAAAGAGTATCGATAGAGTTTCCTCAGCTCCTCTCTCTAAAGTTAGCGAGTCAACCTTGAACTCACCATGGTTGGTAACTGGCAGGATTTAGTCCCAGAACGAATCATGATGGACAACTTTAAAATTAGTAGCTACGCAAAATGAAGATAACAAGACTTCAGCTTGTCTGCAGAGCCACAGTGACCACCAACACCTATGGAGAAGACAACTTCTTCAAACTCACATAGAGAAACAACTGTTCGGGCCAGGATTGGTCATGCTGTACACACGAAGCAGTGATCAGAGCTAAACCTTTAGTGCAGTAATTGTGAAGTACAAGAACTGAGACATGAAGTGCTTGGAAGTCAACAGACAAATATGAATTTATATGTATTCCAAAACCTGGAAGTACAATTTCAAACAAAGCAAAGGTTTGGTGTTGTGGGCTTTAACTTCTGCTTTTACTAAATAATATCCTAGAACAAGAGATTGGGATAAAAAGTGTCTCATACTGTCTTCACATGGCTTGGAACTTGCCTTCAATCTGACTTGTTTTTAAAATAATTATTTCTGTGTAAAACCTTAGATTTTAAAATAAATTAAATGAATTTCCCTGTTTTCAAATGTAATCAAAATTCCCCCTGTGAGCAGCTTGCCATTTTCAGTGGGAAAAAACCCCAAGAAAACATAAATTTTAAGAAAGCTGAATTAAAGTATTAGTTGTTTTAGCAACAGCAATTTATTATGCTGTTTGGGGAAAAAGAAAAAACAGGTAGAGAAAAAGCCTCTGCATTAGTGTCCTCCACATGACCTCTAGTTCATCAGCACCGTCCGGCTGCAGTTGCTCCTGCGGCCAAAAGCATCAGGAGGTGTGAGGAAGGTAGCCAGAGCCTCGCCTCGGCTCGCGCCACAGAGGACACGTCAAGCGAGATGCTTACATAGCTCTGGGCACTAACAGGCACCATCTGGGTGGTCGGTGTGGGGAGGGTGAACTTTCCAACTCTGTGGAGCTACAGCTGAAGCTAGAAGTACATTGCCACCAGCACCCTGGGAGGGACGTTTCACCGAGGCATAAAGGCTTCATCCAGACAAGCTGGTGTTACTACAGGTCTCTCTTACCCAGACTTTAAAACTGTCTGTTAAAACTGTCAGAAGCAGGAGTAGTGGAAGTTGTATGTCTGGATCAATGAAGTAAGCTAGATAGGATTTGACAACTTTGGGAAAGATTAAATTCAGATATATCAAGTCAAAACATAAGATCACAACAAAATCAAGTAATTTCCAAGTAATTTGCTTCTTCAGGTCCTCTGAAAATTTCCCGTGGAGAGCATTTATTCATCTGGTCCCAGTTATTTTGGATATTTGCTGATCTTTTTTTAAAAAATTGCATGCCGTGCTATTTAAACAGCAACCTTTAAGCTGTTTAAAGGAGGAGAGTGCAAAGCACTGGATTAATCTGCTTACAGCCCATATGGCCAGATGTTCCAAGGACTGTGGAGGAGCACAGGTCACAGTTAACCCTCACTCAAATGGCTTTCTCAGCAAGAGGGCTTTATTCCACTTGACGAAACAAATGGGGTGGCATTTTTGTCTTTGAAATTGAATTCAATATTCTGCTATCAAGAAGACAAATCAAGATGCAGCATAGTGGTCATTGGAACAGCTCTGAGGTGGTGAGGAGTTGTCCATTAAATTATTGCACTACTAAAAGTCAGGAGAATCTAGGCAAAAATGCATTGTAATCAGAAGGTGAGGAGTAAAATTAATTTCTGCTTCTCTGTGGGAGAACAGGGTATAAAAAACTGAATTTTCTAATCTAATGAAAAGTGGCAGAAGGGTGATGACTGAGGAGTGTTATTATAAATTAAAATGGGAGCCTTTACAAGCTGATAAATAGAGCATAATGAATAACATTTTTAAGCATCAGCTAATTTATGAATGCTGTTCAGCCTTCACCCCAGCCCGTTCTTGGGACTTCTTTTTCTTCCTAGTAGATTTCACCCATTGTGTATTGTTTTACAAAACCACCTTCTTGTCAAGTGTAATCTCTTTTTTTTAATGATCTTATTTGTGTTATTCTTCACAGGTCCAGTCAAAATATTGACTACAGTTTCTTTCTTTGTATAGAAGAAAACAGACTTGCTCTTTCCATCGTCTTTATTTTTTTATGTTAGACACAGGCTATAAAAACTAGTATGTCATTAATTTAAAGATGGCATAACACTTAATACTTCTGGTAGAGCCTTTTTAAAAGAGTAGAAAATCAATACAAAGCTGTAATTTCTCTACCAACTGGACTTCATAGCATCCAGTATAAAATAGATGAACATTTGAGTTTGCTGTTGAAAGAATGTGATGATTTCCAAGTCACCCAGGGGAACAGAGATGACATTTTTGCTGCAGCCCTCGCTCTCTGCCCAAGTTAGGTGATACTGGCTTTTTTTGTGCAAAATTGCTTTTATGGCTCAGATTGCCTGCATTTGAAAAGAAACATTTCAAGTGTGGGGTAAAACTGCTGCGTGTATTGCTTATCATTCTGAAGTCCATCATAAATGGCTCTGGTGTATTGTTATGAAGTTAGTGGGGTTTATGAGGACTGCTAATAATTACTGTGGTGGCTAATTGGGTTCAAAAAGTTTATGAGTAAGCAATCATCTACGGCCACAGGGATGGAGTGGAGGTGAGAGCACAGCCAGTAAACATTTTATCAATGCAGTAGCAATCAATAAAGAGTTCATTCTCAGTTTCTTTTATATAACCAGTGTGGACACCCTACCGCTCCTTTTAGGCTACTTGAGAAACTTTTATTCAAAATTTTAGACTCCTTGGATTTCTTTTCAGTGCTTTAATGGGCGTTTTTAAATTGCTGGCAAAGTGGCAATGAACACTGGTGAAGTGTTTTGTAAGGAAAAACATGCTTGGGATAGAAGTGGTGTAAAACCACAGCAAAGGCAACCGGTCACCACTAGATAACCAGGTTATGTGAAAATAGAAAAACGGCAACTTTTGGAAACCAGGATAAGTAAAGCTGAGACACAGTGAAGAATTTTGGCCATTTAATACAGGATGTGCATTGTGATAATGTACCAAGACAAAGATATTTGTAAACTTTCAGATGTTTTACTAGGAAAAATGCAGTAAGGGTTAAATGTTTTCTCTTATTTTCTTCAGTATACAAGGAAATGTAAAATATTCATACCATGCAAAATTGCCATAGAGAAAGAGTACTAGTTGCCACGTACTTTTTATGTAATCTATCTACCACAGAAGCTCATTGGAAAATTTGAAACAGAAAACTTTTCCATTGCAAAATACAGATTTAACAATAAAAAAACTCAACCACAAATTGACTTTTTAACCTTGAAAAATTCTGAAAAAATATATACTTAAAAATAAATTTCTTATTTTTGAAACTTTATGCCATGAATAAGAATTAGAAATAAAAACAAAAAGGGCTAAAATCTGTCTAAATAAAACATCTCAAATGATACTGCTGTATTTATCAGCATACAATTATGAAGTCACTTGTCCCGGTTTGAGACAAATTTTGGGAGGAGACTCCGAAAAGGTGTCTCCTCTTCATTAGTCAAAGGTATTTAGTACTTTGACCTTGCTATTGCTGAAATTGATGGATTTTTACAATTGACTACATGAGCAAATGCTCTCTGAAAACACAGAATGCAAGCTGTACAAACCACTGCATATTCACAATACACTCAGCATTGTCATCATGAAAGATGTAACGAATTGCCTCAAAATCACAATAAAATGCTTCTGATTTCCAAGTGAATCAGATATGGATCTCATATCATCATACCCAGGCTGTCACAACGTATATAAAATAGACTGAACTAGCTAAAAATTACTGTCATAGTGAGGCAACTCAAAATTTTACTTTTATTCTTCATATTTCTCTCTTATTAACCAGATTTCTATATGTATATCCTTTTTTTCCTTCTGAAAAAAATGTGCTAGATATTCCTAGTTAGCTCTGTAGTAGCAAATTAAAGGGCAAGCAAAATGAACCATTTTGGCTTTTATATACCTGCAATTGCTGTTTTAACCTGGAATTAAATTGTAGCCTTTTATATTCATGAGCAGGACAAAATGCTTAAGAAATCCTAGGCTCTTTTGTAGCACTTTGACTTTACATTATTACCAAAATATCCCTTCTCACTGGATTTTGATATAAAACTTCTCTTTCATGTGAGGTAATTACAACGGGCTCCAAATATCTTCAAATCTCTTCTCTAATGGTGTTGCTATAAGTGCAAGGAGGGAGTAGAGAGTGGTAAACTGTACCTAATGTGCCCTTTTCATGATGTAAATAACATTTACAGGGACATTTCTGAGACTGTGCACAAAGTGAACTTAGTCATTAAAAACTCATTATCTACACAATTTGCAGTACTTTGCATTCAGTGGAACAATATTTTCTATTTGTGATTTGTTGCTAAGTGAGATATATATGACATCATCCATTGCAACAGCTGACCCAGATGAATAATTGACCACAGTTTCAAAAACTATTATCTTTCCTCCTTTCTTCTTTTATTTTCTTTATGACCCCTTCAGTTGTGAACTACAGTCTGAGATAATAGAGTGAAACACTGAGCAAAATCTTTGGAACTAGTAAGAATAGTGGAAAACTTGATCAAATCTTGGCAATAGCAGGATAAATGCCAACGCTTGCTTTGATTTTAAGTGTTTCATTAAATGTTTGTTCTTACTTTTGTTATTACAACATGATGCATTACTAAATGTTCTGTAGAATTAACTATGGTATGACCACATGATAGTTATATGTCAAGAAACAGTGGTCATCCTTAGGCAAATATTTTTTATTTATAGGAGTTCTTAGAGGCTGAGAAGAAGGGTATACCAAGTCATCAGAAAAAAGCCCCTACTTTTTCACTCAATAGCTTGTCATTTTTTTTTTAACACTGTGCTAGTTGATCTAGCAAAAGATACCATCTCTCACTGTAAACCCTGTGTCCTGTATCTTTAGACTGTCACAGCTACAGTGGCACCATTGCTCTCTTGTGTAATATATTAGTGATTTCATGGCTGTAACACCCCAAAATAAATGACTGCAAGACAAAAATGATTTAGTGGTGTGGAATTGTGTGGTGGTTCTCCTTTTTTGCCAGGAATCTAGGGCATTTAGTGGGCAGAAGACTGGGCTTAACAGCTGGAGGTGCCACTCCTTCCTGAATTTTGTCTTCTCAGCAGTCATAACTTCTTCCTTCCAAAGCACATTGTGTGACACTTCAGTTTTTTCTGGCTGAAAGAAAATGTAAGAAAGTTACTATTGCTAAAACCAAAGGGGAGGTTGGACTGGGGAATTTTGGTTTTGGATAAAATTGTGCAAAGCCCAAGAGATCTTTGGAGCAATCAAATGTTAAGTTTGTAGTTAAAGTCTGAATCACCTTTTAAGAGCTGGAGCACTCATGCAGCACACTGCCACTCTGCTCAATCTCACCCAGTTTTTGCAGGCTTTCCTTTTGCTTTGCAGAGCACTGATTTGTTAGCCCATTTGATGGGGTAAGGGCACTGAATGCTCTCTAGGTATAAGATGTCTTTGCAGACATTACAGAGTTTTCCTTATCCAGCTAAAACTCATCCAGCCAGGGTTCCCATGCATTTCTGTGACACCAGGTTGATGCATTGGTATCAAAGTGGTGCCTTTTAGCAAATGAAGAATATCTAGGTTTTGAGCAGAGTATTAACAAATGCATGAATTATATCCACAGACTGATTGTCATAGTTTAGGATAAGTTTCTCAAGCTAATTCCACAAAATGTTTTCAGAGAACAATTCTAGAACAAATCCCTGCCTTTGGGATTAGATACAGCAGGTTTTGCTGTATTTTCAGTTGTATAATCTGTGGAAATTTCATAGCAATCACGGACTGAATTTTTCTGGTCCTGCCACAGGTTTTTATGAGAAAAACTAAAGGAAACTACCTGCAATTTTCTTTACTGGGCCTGAGACCATCAGAACCCATTTTAATCACCCGTATGACTTGAAATAGAGGAAACAGATGATAATTTCTTATTGGCACTGGCTAATGACACTGACAGGGCAGTTCAGGTGCTGTGGTATAAAGACATAGTCAAAAACTAGTTACAACATGAAAACACAGTGTGAGAACTGTTACGGGTTTTACAGTGGAAGAAGTAAAACCAACAAATTTGCTCCAACCAAATGCGGTAGAGATGGCACAGGTCCATAACTACCTTGTAGTAAGGATTGATTGCTATTCTATTTTTGTTGCATAGACTAATATAAGAGGCCTCTGTTATTATCAGTTCAAAATTCACATTGCTATCATCATTCCCATACCTCATTTTGCTGCTATTGCTAATAAGAACGTTTGAAGTAGATTACATTAAAAATTTAATTATATTTAAATTAAAACTGAAAAACAGCATTAGAAAAGTGAAGAATGGCATATTCAATTATGTTTTAGATCAAAGCCCAGAAATGTTTATTCCTAATGGAATACGAAGTTCTTGTTTCACACGTTTGGGCTCCTTTTGATCTCTTTAGATCCCCACAGCTGCTAGGACTTTGACAGGGATTCACATACAACAAAGCAATGAATATGGTAAAGCTCAAACCATTCACAAAGTGGTGGTTGGAGGCTGACTTCAAGCTGAGTGTTTGTACTTTGAGCTTCATTCCTGAATTAGGTAGTCAATGTCCCAAACCTCCTACCTTCTCCACCTTGCCTTATTTATGTAGAATATATTCTGTCAGGCACTTGCTTCCCACACATTTTCTGCCTACAGACAACACCTCCCTGTTTCTGAAGGTATGCTAGCCCTCATCTGTGAATGGACAGATTTTAGTGTGGAATTGGAAATCTACTATGTTTATAAACCCTGCACTAGATCTTGACTTCGTTTCACAGTTATATCTGTTAAGTCTGGTCACAGAAGTCCTTCAGAAACTTCAGAGATTTCTGTTCTATTTATCAAGCACTTTAGCTCATCAGTGACATAAGAAGAAGAAAAAACTGTTTGTTTTTGAACTGTAAAGGACACTTATGATTGGTGAAGCTTGGGCACAATTCCACTGGCCATGTTATTAGACAATTCAGATCAAACTGAGTTCCTATGTTCGTAATTGAGGCTTTGGCTGATGTAGCACTATTATGTCCTGCAAACTTCACATTATATTACTCAGAAGGATACAGAGAACTGTATTTTATGGGGAGGGTAATGATAATGATAAAAAAAGGTTTTGCATGCTAATGTAGTTTCACTTAAACTAGTCTCTGTAACTTCTGGTAAATTTGTAGAAAAGGGAAGAAAAAACTTTGTGCCACTTGTAATTTTTCTTCCTCTCTAAAAAAAAAGACTGAAAAGAAAGGAGAATTTGTAATTAACTTTTTTTAATTTTGGTGATGAGAAATAAAAATACCTGGAACTTGTCTAATAACATAAAGCTCAGTTCTAGAACAGGCTTTTGGGTAGTTCATATTTTTTCAGATTTGACAATTTTCAAAAGCTCAGCTTTACATTTGGTTTTTGATCACCCTAAAATAACATTTCAACTTGAACCACCACGCCTATTCAGAATTAAAAATGTTTTTGAAGCTCATTGTTTAGATTTTCGTACTTACAGGAACTAAAGAATTGGATACATAGCAGACTTACCCAGGAAAGCTAATACTTAAAAGGTTAAATAGGGCAGTAGGTAAATATGGGGAAAGTAATCATAACAAAAAGAATTGTTTCTGATCTTGACTTTTTAATTATTTCTTTCTCTGATCTTTCTACTAGTAAAATGCTGGTCTAGGATAAAATATTTTCTTTAACTGTTTATGAAGTACATGTAAAAATCATAAAGAAAATACTAAACAAACCATGCAACAGGATAATTTATGAGACTTGCAGTTAGGTCACACTTCTGTGTCTATTATAATTACCCACAGACCCTGGGAGTCCTGGAGAGCAGGCAGAATACCAGGATGCACTCGTGTACACACATACAGTAATAATCTTATTCTTGGTACTAACTGCCCGTCCTTCCCCAGCAATTAAGGTGCTGTTTTCTAGATTTTATCCATATGTTCACCAGCACAGCATTTGCTCTTGCTGTGCTCCTCTATCCTCTGTCCTAATGCTTCATGGAGGGCCTATCAAAACACCACCATTTGACCAAGCTGTAGGTCTGTGTTTTGCAGGCATCTCAGCTAACTCCCCTTGGCTGCGGAGTGGAAGCCTGCCAACAGGAATCCCATACATTGTTTATTATCTGGAGAGTGTCCAGGCAACACTGCTAATGCCTGCTGGTGTTATTACCATAAATACTCCATGAATCTGGGTCATATCCTTAAAAAAAAAAAAGGATATACTGACATGGAGAAATTGTTTTCTGCATGCAAGAAAGGAGAAAGAAGCCATGTGCTGATGCCCCTGAGTTTGTTTTTAGCAGGACCCTGGAAGTGGTCAATGTTTCCTACACACTGAGGAACTCCAAGGTGCCTCTAAGCTGTGGTGCCTGTGTCCCTCGGTGGGGCTGAAGGGCCCTGTTTGGTTAGGAGTAATGAACAGCAGGTTGGGGGTGAGGTGTGTTGGATTCATTTCTGTGGTACCGAAACAAGCATCCAGGAGAGAGTGTTGCTTATGTGGAAGCAATCTGAGGTCAGGTTGTGGTCACCAACTCATTACTTCAGTAGTACATATCCTGTCATAAGATTGCTGTCTCACCACCCTGCCACCAGATTGCATGGAAGGAGAGCTAAATTTACCCAAAATTGATTAAATTCTTGAGTCTGGTTAAACACAGGTCTTCCTTCTTAGCGCTAGACTTTCTCACTAAGATTAAGAAGTAAAGGGGATTATTGTTTTCCATAGACATGCTATGTGTTCAGCAAACACATTCCTGTCACCTCTTTGGGAACAGCACATTATAACAGTAACAAAAACGTGTTTGTTCTTTTTTTCTTTTGGCTGGGCAACAGCCTTTACATAAGGCAGAGGTTTGAGCATCTTCCTTTTTCCAGTTTTCATCGTGGCAGAAACAGCATGTATATTCTGTCTAAATATGTCTTCTTTGGAAAGTGAGACATAATTTCTGGGGACTAAAATTTTTAAGCTAATAAGTGAAGCAATCCACTTAATAATTTTAAAAAATATATTTAAAATGATTTCTCATTTTGAAACCTGCTGATCTCTGCTGTTTAATCACTTAAACATGTTTCAAGTTCCCTTTGTTATGCTTTGCCTATTAAATTATGTTTATTTCTTATTGTACTAGAAAGCTAATGATTTGTAAATTTAAAATAATAGTGCTTTAGAGATTGCACTTGTTTTTCATTTTCATTTATTTTGTATTGTGAAGGGGAACACATAGCTTCTGCCCTTCCCCTGTATCATGCAACAACCCTTTCTCCTCATGGTATGCCACCATGAGAAAACACTGCAAAACTTCTTATCATAGCTGTATCAAACACAGATTGTGAGTCTAAGCAGGCAGGTTGTAAACCATGAAAAGATTTGACATGAAAGAATTTACATATATTAAATCCATGATTCACACTGCTCCCAGCAGAAAGTCCCATTCAGTACACCAGTCAGGAAAGGCTAATACCTCACTGTCAGAGCCTCAGGAAATTCCTATACTTAGATACCTAAATTACATCTATTAGCATGAACTTTATTATCATTATGATTAATGCTAGAAGTTAAAACTGATGAAGAATTTAACTTACTCATTAGGAACAGTTTTCCCAGCTCCAGCAATGGGATATATGAACAAACTTGCCTATATAACATCCTGTGTCGTGACACGACATTTATAATATAATTATAATGGTAGAGCCTACACAGCAGTGAAGTAAGTTATTCCCCTCTCGTGCTTACCGAAGGCACTTCTTATGCCTCCCTCATGAGGATGTAGAACAGGGATTAGATTGTTCTTTGTGCTGCAAACTGCCTTTCTGACTGCAAAGTCTTTGAGTAGATGTGACTGTACATCTGTACATGCCCATAGCATCTCTCACCACAGGACCCACTCCTGTCAGAGGCCTTGAGGCACTATCACAAACCAAAATGGCTCCTCAGTTATGCCATTTATCAGGGCCTATATATCTATTTCTTACTTCAGCTCTGTGTGTTCCTGGCACGTTTATCAAAATCAAAAAGGAAATTTTGCAGTGTCATGTAGGATTTATAAGGAAATGAGCATTATCGTTGTGGTATGTGATTCTAGGCCAAAACTTAGTGATTTGACCTATTGTTATCATGACATTTGAAAAAAAACTCTTTGGAAGTTTGCAGGGTCTGGCAGTTATCCTGCCACGTTTGTCCACATCATTATTGAATTGCCAGGAGCATAACAAAAAAATGCCTTTTCATTTAGGCAACATTTATCAGCTGTGGCTTGGTGACTGCCCCAGGCTCTAACAGCTATGAGAAATTCATGTTTAATCACGAGCATTATGCAGTATGAAAACAGATTGTATTTTTAAAGTTAACTGTATTCTGCTCTGAGGAGTGGACAGTGTCCTGTGAAAGCCTGTCCTGATGTGTTCCTGCAGCCCTGATATTTGTGTCCCACTGACAGAAAAACTTCTAGATGAGAAGTTTAAAGCTTTTATCCCTTAAATCCCTTCAAAATCTCAAAGACATCTAAGAAAAAGTGTGTATTTAACCCAGAAACGTCACCTATGGACCTGCAGAATATCTGTCATGAAAAAGTCACTCAGGCCAGTTTGCAGACTGCACTGGAAGAGAGAAACATTTCCTGGGGATCCCCTGTCTACCAGAATTAGGATCTTTTTAGCACTGAATATCTGCAAGAAAGTATAGCCCCACTGCTCTTTTCTGCCTGGAATAAGGAAGACCAATGGAGGTCCTAAGAGCATGAAGCTGTCAGCACTCTCAGCACAGAGCTCTCCTTGGAAGTAAAAAATGTTCTTTCATTCTAGTCTTCAAGGTTAACTGTTTTGATCATCAGAAAGGACACAGTGTGGTTCTAGATTTTCACCTTGGAAAATATTCAGACTTTGAATTCTGAAAAGTTTTCTGCTAATATTAAATGACCAGGTGTATAAAAGCACAAGAAGTCTACAGAGAAAGGCTGTAGAAAGCAGGAAGGCTATTTGTGGATGCCATGAGGTAACCTGTGCAGTCTAAGACACAGCCTTTGTCTTGGTGAGTGTTGATGAGCAGGGTCTTCTACAGGCAGATACAGTAGGTCTGCCCTTCACAGGCATGGTGGACACACCTAATCTTGTCCTAAACTTAATCCAAGAATTATGAAGAGTCAATACACCAGAGAAAGCCACTGAGAGATCACCATATATCCACCTGGCCGCTAGCCCCTAGAAAGTCATGTTCAATTCATATCCAGAGGACCCCGAACTCCACTATTCTCCATTCCCCTCAATTCTAATTTCTTTATATAGGAACATTACATAGTGTTAACCAAAGTTTTTGTGCTTTTATGAGACCATGGATGCTCAAGGGCTTTTGTGAGAAAGTGACATTTATTTCCTGGCCTAGTCTGGATTAACAGTATGTAGCCTTTGTATTCCAGTAACATGACTGAAGTAATTATCCACTGGGACCATTGCACGCTAAACCATTCCCAGGATGTGACATTCCCAAATAAATACCATATGAAGGTGTAGATTCTCTCTGACTCAGTTTCAGTCATTAATAACAGTTCGGAGGTTCTAGTCAGGGCACCTCAAGCACGGCAGGGCAGGGCCTGGCAGCTCATCACGTGCAACCCCAGCCAGGAGCGGACAGGCACAGGGCAGCCCCAGATAGTGGCACCTCCCCAGGCATTAGACAGGACAAGGCTGGAGTGTGGGACCATGGCTGGGCCTGGCTCAGCAGAGCCCAAGGCAGCTGGTGGCCCCACTAGGCTGACATGGGGTCCTGTGCCCTGAGCAGAGTGGGGAGAGCCCTGACAGGAAGTCCCCCCATGGGCAGGGGGCTCTTGGGGAGGCTGAGCAGGGATGGGCAAGGCTGACAGTGCCTCATGTCCTGGACAGTTTTGTTCAGTCTCTCTGGAAAGGAAGAAAGTATGAAACTGGCAGAACTCAATTAAGCAGAGAAGTTTTACTGTGAAACTTGAGATGTAAGGAGCCAAAAGCAATGCACTTCTTCAGGAGTCCCAGAAGTTAAGAAATCTGTATCAAGTTGTATTTTGCACACATTCATGAATACTGAGCAGACACATCACTGGTTGTGTGCAGGAGAAAATACAGTGTCTGCATTCCCTTCTAGATCTGCCCAAAGCCTGCCTCTGTATTGCTGCAGCAGTAGGAGACAGTGCAGATTTTTCTGTGAAAAAATTGTCTGTCAAGAACCAGTCAATGAAATTGTAAGCAGAAAAATGTGATGTGTTGATGCACAGACAAAAAATTAATGAAACAAGCCTCAGCTGCCTTGGGTACTGTCGTGGTTTGACCCTGGCTGAGTGCCAGGCACCCATGGCAGCTGCTCACTTGTTCCCTCCCCTGCCACAGCTGGGCAGGGGTGGGGGGCGGGCCAGGGGGGAAGGGAGAGGAAAGGGAATTAACACAAAGTCCATGAGCTGAGATAAGGAACCAGGAGAAAATGCTCCAAGGACAAACCAGACTCAGCTTAAAGTTGCAAAGTGAAATTTATTACTACCAGAGTTAGAAGGAGGATATGAGAAGTAAAACTAAACCTTTAAAACACATGGTTCTTTTCTCTCCCCACCTCTCCCTCCCTCCCACCAACAGTGCAAGGGGGGCAAGGTGTGGGCGTTCAGGTCAGNGGGACTTTTATCTCAGTCTCTGTCTCTCACTGGGCTGCACCTGCTATGGCTTCTTCTGGCATCTACGGCTACTGCGGCTTCTTCTGGCATCCATGGCTGCTGTGGCTTCCAACATCTCCCCACTCCAACATTGACACCTCACCCATGGACTGCGGGTGGCTCTGCATCCCTCGTGGATCCCATGGACTGCAGGGGGGACACCCTACTTCACCATGTGCTCACCACGGCCTGCAGAGGAATCGCAGGAGCCTGGAGCACCTCCTCCCCCTCCTTCTCCACTGACCTTGGTGTCTCCATGTTGTTTTCCCTCACATGTTCTCACATCCTCCTCCTTCTCTAACTAAAGGCAGCTGCGTGCACATTTTGTTTTGATTTTTCCTTAAATATGTCATCACAGAGGCGTAACCAACCCTTCTAATTTGCCCAGACAAGGCCAGTGGCATGCCCATCATCTTCAGAGCCATCCGAGATTGGCTCTGCTGGAAATGGTGAAGAATTCCAGAAACTTCTCACAGGAGCCATCTTTATGGCCCCCTCCCCACTACTAAAACCACAACAGGTACCATGATGGCATCTACACCTAGGGACAAGGGATGTAAGATGCTTTAAGAACAGGAGCTCCACAAGCAGATTTTACTCTTTGCTAGCACAGACAATGATTAAAGATGTAGGGCAGTTACACTTTTGGACCATCTTTTTCTTGGCTGATACGAAGGCAAAGAGGTGGCAAGGAAAAGCTCCTTGTTTCTTGTAAACAACTACACCTTAATGTATGGACCTGTGCAGAACTGAGAAATGACAATAATTTTCAGAGAATTCACAGCAGAAGGTTTCCCACGTTGAAATCCAGGGACTGGGTTTGTCAAAATACTTGACAAGACCAAGTTGCTATGACTCACATCATACCTGTCCTTTTTGACTCATCATGCCTGTGTCTTAAGTAGCCCATAGCACTGGTATCACTAAAATGCTTTTCAGAGGAAGTCATTGACACCTGAGTTTTACATACAAGGTACTGGGGAAGAAAAAATGAGGCTTCCTGAGTTTAAAGTTTTGAAACAAAACCCTGGGCTGTTTCATTTCAAAATGAGATCAAGCACTTTGATTCAGATTCTGAGTGGTATGAAGTGCCAGCATCTCAGCATATCCCACAATATGCAACTTAACACTCTCATAATATCTTTGTTCAGGAGAAGACCAGAAAAGTATAGTCCAGCCATTTTTTATGTTCTTGTAGCAGCTAACTGTCACATCAGGGAACGGTTTGCAGTGAATCCTAAAGAAAGTCCTGAACCTGGGTCTTTTTCTCTCCAACAAATGGCAGAGCTGCCAAGCTTCCAGCCTGGGTTTATTTTATCAACATTTCCAATTTCCCTTTCAGTCAAAATAAGACTGTGGGACCATCTGAGCGGATAATTATGTAACTGTGAAAGTTCAGAGCATGCTGAACAAAACAAAATATGTTTTCCCTCATTTATGCAGACTAAACATATTGTCAAGGTTTTGAAGCAGTCAGTCCCAAATTTTCACAAAACACTGCAGTTTCCCAAGCAGCCTGTTAGTAAAAGAATTGCACCAAAATGTTATCCTTTCTATAAATGCTCATCTGAGGGAAGACTTAGCGGAATATTTCCAGTGCCTAATTAATTGCAGACATGTGAAAAATCACTTTGCATACTCCAGTTGAATACTTGCCAGCTGAAGCATTCTGAAATCACTGGTGAGCTTCTCATAATTATAACAATTTAAAAGTAATTATGGATCTGAAATATCAGCTTTGGATCCTTTTGCTTGCATTCTTTGCTCACAGAGGACTGCATTCAGTTGCCTAAATGTAGATAGCCAATATCATGTGAGATGCCCTGGTGGGATATCCAGGGCATCTGCGTGAGTCTTGCAGATGTGACATTAGAGCAACAGGAGACCTGTGCCCTGGTGCAGCAGTAGCTGGAGGCCAGTCAGGGTCCAGTAGGGCATCCTAAATGACACTGGATGCCTGTGTTTGGGTCAATGATCATGCTCTGACTGTCACATTTCCAAGCTGTTTGTTACAGTTGTGAAAGTTATAAGCCAGTGAAAGCTGACACTTGCATTTATTTGACTGGCATCAAAAGCTGCATCTGTACACTGAATATCTTGAGATGTTTGATAATTCCTGCTGCTCAAAGCAACTGTTTCAGGATTGATAGACCAAAAAGCTGACCTTTCTGGAAAGTTTTCTGTAACTATTCTTGTGGTATATTCATCACATACTTGCATCTAAATCCTTAGTTTTCAATGAGAGAACAGTCTTACAGATGTATTTCTGAATTAGGAATTGATGTAAATGGGTTTCAGATCCAGGCCTTCTGAGATCTTTTTCTGAACTACATTTTAAAGGTTCATGTGCTGTATGTTTCATGCCCAAGACAAAACCTCCTCTTCTGAATTTCAGAACTGACAAGGTCTCTTAACTTTAAGGGCAAAATGAAAGTGCTTGTACCTCTGAAAATCTGTGTGTGTTATGGGGGACTGAGAATCAGCTTTTACATTTTCAGGTTCTAATGTACTGTGTGCATACTCCTGCCTTCAAACTGTCAGCTTTTCAGATGACTCTTGGCTCTTGAAGTTTGCACTGAAATCTGTTTCAATGTAAAAGAACAGGAATATCCACGATAGGTTTAAAAACTCACTGACCTTCATCTTCTATTAACCCTTTGGCATTCTGCTGAAATTAGTATGGTGGGGATGGAGATATTCTGGGGATTTCCATTTACATTGAAAAGAAAAGAAAACTAGTTTTTGCTTTGCAGCTTTTGCTTATAGCTGACTTTCAGACCAAGAACATTTTGATGTGTGGCATGGACAGGAGAATCGTGAGAGAGGTTCAGGATCCATTTCTCATTGTTTGTTCTGATAATTGCATCTAAATTGTGCTCATGCTTTAACCAAAACTGAAATGAATGTTCAGTCAATGGCGAGTTCTGTGCTGTACTTCTCTTCCTTGATGACTTCTGTAATATTCAGAATGTTATGCCCTGCTGTGTGGCAGAATCCATCTCATGTTTACTAGTCAAGAGACCAGTAAACTACGCTAAACTTCAGTCACAGTTGGAGCATACTTCTCAGTTGAGTCACTTACAGAATTTTTGGCTTCAACACATCCTATTCAGTGCACATACATCACACTAAAAGTTTTTGTTCCAAATTCCAGCCATGCAGGCAGCCTCTGGCTCATAAGTTAAAAAAAAAAAAAAAAAGAAAAAAAAAGAAAAAAAAGAAGTTAATTTTAAATCAAATTTTATCATACTGACATAGTTAGGCTCAGAGAAGAATAGACCTTGTTAATTCTATTTTTCCTTCTCAAGTAGCTAATATAAGGTGGCATAGTGTTATCCTCAATATAACTGATAACCATTATTCTTAGTGCAACAAAATGGGCCTCATTTTAAACACTCATGGGCTTTGCCTTCAATAAAGAAGTCAGATAATAGTGATATTCTTTAAAGGATGTTTAGGAAATTCAATTAATATGGGGGTAATCTTTTTAAGGGTAAAATGTACCACATATTCAGCTTAAGGCCTTCAGTCACAGGACCCTAATGAACTGACATTAGCACTTCTCTAAGCAATACATTCTTTTATCTCTTAGAAGAGGATATAGATTTGGCACTAAGCCAAGCAAGCTAGAAATGTAAATATCAATACAGTCACTGGGACATTGTGAATACTTATTTTTTTATTTATTGACTGTAGACTTTTCAATTTCATATTTGAACTTACTAAAGTGAAAAACTAAGAATTCATCTTGAATGAAAGAGAAGTTTTGTTCATCTTAGAAAGATGTACCTCATGGTATATTTTTTATTATTTTAAATTGCATAGTTCAAATACCAAATTAAGTCATTTCATTAGAAAATGACAGAAATAAAGGTTTCAAAGAAATTAAACCCTAATTTTTTAATTAATTAATTATTATTTCACTAATCTTGTTGCTGTGTTTCCTGGCAAATAAGAAGACCGGGGAGGGTATTTAGGCACAGAAGAGTGTAGATAAATATTTTGTGATATTTTAAAAAAATGTGAACAAATTATGTCAAAAACTTGGAATTGCACTTATAATATATATCTTTTAAACTCAGAGATTCATCTGCTATTATCTGCTTCATTGTGCATCTACACTCAGGTCACTTAGTCTACCCCAACTGTAAGATGAAGAAGCTTTAAAAAAAGAAAACAAATATTTGTTTTCACAATGGATTAGAGATAATCTGCGTGTGAATCCCAGACTCAAGTGTTCAAGTTAATGAGGTCTTTTTGTTCCTGTCAACTAATGCATTATTCTCTTTATGCTTATTGTTCTAATGCATTTTTCTCAGCAGATGATCAGGTACAGAGAAACACCTTTATCTTCATATTTTACAAATTGTATTAAGCAGAGAAAAATATACTTAAGGTCTATCTTTGAGGGTTTGGGCAATGCCTTCACCTTTGACTTGGCCAGCATTGTATGCTCCACAATGGGTTTGGTTTTTTTTTACTGTTGGCACTTGATTAGTGCAGACCTCCTAATCTCACAGTATTTTATAAGAGAAAGAGGAGATTTAAAGCTTAAGGGTTTCAGTAGTTACCAAATGTAAGTAATGCTGGACATAAAACAAAACAGCATGCAGACCTCCATCTGCCTGCCCTTTCTATGGATCTGCTTACCAAGAAGATCTTACATATTTATTATTTTAAACACTGTGAATTATACCTCAGAACTAATGCCAAGCCATGATAATTCCCTTTAAATAACAAGTGACAAAAATGCTTAGGGTGAATCACTTATTTTTATCTAGAAATAGTCTCAGTAGCTGAAAAACATCAGGCAAAAATGTGTCTCTCTCCTAGTTTTTCCTCTCCAGGAGAATTTCATTTTAATATCACCACTAATACTAATTACTTTTCACCTCTGTGCTTTTAAATGAATCATAATCTCCATTAATAGGACAGACTGCCTGAATATATTTGGTTCCCCAGCAGCTGGTGTTAGCAGAGATGCTTGGAGAATTTCTGGGGGACACTCACCAGGAGTGATCAGAGATCACAAGCCCACGGAACAGGCTGCACTGGGAGGAAACATGCCCAGGCAACATGGTGCAGCTGCTCCCTGGTGCTCCCATGGCTTTTTGGCCCTAGCAGTCCTCTGCAAAAAAAAGCCAAAGACCAGATGTGCCCAGATGAATGCCACTCTGAAATAAGCTCAGTTATCTGAGGAGAAGTTATTGGCAGCTTGGTTTTACTGACATTAAACGAAGAATCAGCTACTGCAGTGGAAAGTATGTGCATGCTAAAATTGCAAGAGAGGCAAAAAAGAGATTTTATCATCAGAACGTATTTTCCAGCAAATCCATAGCTTATTCTTTTGCCTCACATAACTGTTCTCCATGTTTTTCCAATACCTTAATTCATAAAAAGTGCTGCCTATGCTGTATTTGTACTGCTTTTATTTACCCTCAATTCTGCTGCTACTTTTTGGAAAGCATTGGACTGAAAAGTTTGCCAAACCTGGTTAAAGTTAACGAGAATGCAATGTGTGCTACAACTACACTCTCATCTTGGCCATCCTGACAGTAAAAGGTAAGCTTATTGAAGTATGGGGAAAAATTATTTTCTGTCTTATATCCTGTTGAATTCGAATTTCAAATGTGAGAATTAAAAATCAGAAGAGAGGATGTTCTTCCATTAAAGCTATCCTGTAAACTTTAACCTATCAGATTTTTATCACAATTTGATGGAAGCAAGAACCTGAAATAAAGATTTTACAGGATCCCTGTCACTTGACTGATTTAACCTCTGAAGAATCACAAGTTTCTCCAAAGACACTGCTTCACTGATCAGCATAATTTTCTCTGTTGCCTCATCCACTCTTCAGTAACTGTTGCTCTAAGGTGATAAATTTTTGTTGGGAAATATTCATCGCTTTAGATTTCATCTGTCCAGGCTTGAGAGACACAGTGTAATGCCACAGTTTTTACAAATGGTGAGATGCTGTTCCTGTCCTAAAAAAAGTTGAGTACCTTTCTACACAGTCATATAAAAGCAAATTAATCATCTGCAATAAATCTTACATGCATTCACTGTCATTATCAGTAATTTTAGAATCAGTTTTTAAGTCTGCACTGGGTGAAGCCTTATCTGCCCTCATCACAAAAAGGGCCAAAGCACAGATGAGCAGGAACCAGCTCTTGGGCATGCTGTTGGATAGCCATGCAGAAGCTGGGATTTTGGGAGAAATTCCACCAGTAGCTCAAAGGAGGGATAGTTTCTATCTCCTTAACTATCAAACCTGTTCCCCATGTAAGCACCACGGAAAAGAGATGACTTATTTTATCAAAAAAATTTTTGTTTGCCTGTAGTGTTAGACTAACAATCTGCCTCGCCCTAGTAACAAAACAAATCCAAGCTTAAGACGGAATTGCTCAGTGTTTAGAGCCATCCAGCCTTTTCTTTTAGAAAGTGGGTTATGTATTATAAAAGGAGGCCATTTTTATAGAACTGCCCAACCAGAGATGGCAAAAAACTACTTACTTGTTCTTGGTAACTGCTACTAAAAAGCAGAAGACAAACGTAGGTGATTTCTGCATCTAGAATTGTTCAAGGGCACATCTCTTCATGTCTCTCCTCCCATTCCATGCTGTCCAAAGTCAAATGCTTCTTGTGTCAATTAAAAGAAGGGCTAATGAATGTAAAAAGCAGGACATCAGAGAAATACAAGGAAGATATTTAAAATGCTTTTGTCAATTCCTTTCTTCACACCTTTTCTTCTCTCCCTGTCCTCCTCCCCCATCCCAACAACTTTGCATGTTATTTTCTTCCAAGAGTTTTACATCTTCACCTCCTCTGTTTTCTGACTGTGTTTTTCATTGTAACTGAAATCAGTTACAGAATCAAAAAATGGGTCAGGTTGGAAGGGTCCACAGTGGATCATCTGATCCAACCTCCCTGCTCAAGCAGGGTCATCCCAGAGCACATGGCACAGGACTACATCCAAACAGTGCTAGAATATCTCCAGTGAGGGAGACTCTACAACTTTTCTGGGCAACCTTGTTCCAGTGCCTGGTCACCTGCACAGTAAAGAAGTTCTTTCTCACATTCAGGTGGAACTTCCTGGGCATCAGTTTCTGCTCATTACCTCTTGTCCTACTGCTTGGCACCACTGAGCAGAGCCTGGCTCCAGCCTCTTGACCCTCCTCCCTCCAGATATTTATACACATTTATGGGATCTCCTCTTGGTTGTCTCTTCTCAAGGCTGAACAGGCCCAACTCTCTCAGCCTGTCCTCGTAAGAGAGATGTTCCAGTCCCTTCATCGTCTTTGTAGCCCTCCACTGGACCAGCTCCAGGAGCTCCATGTCTCTCTTGTACTGAGGAGCCCAGAACTGGACATGCACCTTATTACCTTACTTAAGTAGTGTATCTAATGCCTGAGAGGCAGGTTGTTCTCCCACCCTTTCTCCAGATATAGAAGTGGGTTACATGAGTGTTTGGTTTTGAAAATTCATATACATTAACTAAGTAACATCATTAATACCCATATAAGAAGACAAGGTAAAAAAAATGAGCTTTCTATTTCAGGTTGTAGGTGTCTGATACTCTTATTTAAATGTAAGATTTTGCTAGTCCTGTTCTCTGTAAAGATGAGCTGTAGTCATATTGGTCCATTCCACTTGAGAAGAATTGTCATCTGCATTCTACATCCTTGAAAACTAAATATTTTGTTTCAGTGAGGAGATACCTTGAAGATGAAGGTGGTGACCTTCATTTGGTTCTGCATTGCACAAGGAACAATGTAAAGTACAGCAACCAAGCTTGACACATTTGCAGTGGCTGTGATGCTGAGGAAATAATGCCTCTGCACCCTGCTTTAGCTGGCATCCTTCAGTGCTATAATTTCTTGTGGAGGTATCAGGCATTTCCATAGTCAGAGCCTGTGAGGAATGAAGGCTTGAAATCTGAAGGTGGACTGTTAATCATAGGCAAGGCAGTTAGGTCTGTCAAAAACGTGCATGGATGTAACTAAAGAGATTGTTGGATTAAGCCTGAAGCATATCAAGCTTGTGTTTCCTCACACGTTTTTCACTGTTTCAAATAAAGTGATTATAATCTTAAATCTAAGCAGTGAAAGTTTGTTTTTACAGGAGATTGCATCTGCCATTGCACTAGCATATTCATTGTTTTTAAAATTCCCTCTGCATTCAGCTCAAATATTTGATTTCTGCATGGCGTTTTGTATTTTCTTCCCTTGCCATATTCTTGTGCTGCATCACCACCAGACTGAATCCTGACTATTCATTAGTTCTAAGAAAGCTATTACCTAGTCAATGACATACATATTTCTTTATCTAATGGACTGAAAAACAATTGCATTTCTGTTTTCCTTTATTTTTGCTATTTTTCAGTTAAGAAGTAGGGATCAGATTTTAAAAGAGAAAACGAAATGGAAGTCTCATTTATCTCAGTTCAAGTTTTATGTTAGTCAAACTGCTGTACTAAAAACTAAGTTCAACACATCAATATCATAAAAAGGCCATAACCTCTCAGCAAACTGCGTCTTTTCTTTACTGCTATGTCAAATATCCCAGACAGATCCATAAGGACTATATATCAGAGGAACAAAGGCCCATCATGCCCATTGTTCCATTTTGTTTGAAATTAAGTATTTCTTGTGCTTATTACCTTAGACACAAAGCTCTAACTTTATTCATAGTTCCATAATTTTTAAATCATATGTCCTCTCATTTTCCTGTTGCTTCATTTTATGTGAAGGGTTTGGATTAGTTCTATCAATCCTCATTGCAATGTTTGCTAAGTACGAAAATTAGGTACTGTAAAATCACATGCAGTGAATATAAGCCCTCTTCCTCAATCTGTCAGTTGAAACTTAAATATATGAAGCCATTTACCATTCTGATCATCCTGTAACTTTCCCAGTTAAAATTTATTATGGCAACTTCTTAGTGGGTAACTAGTGCAGGACAGTGTTGGTTTAGATGGCTCTGCTTTTCCATGGAATTCTTTCTTTTTTAACAAGCCAAGAGAGCACCTTGTTCACTTCCTTGCTCTCAGTTGCAGGGTGGGTTGGTGGGGATTTATCTCAAGAAATTTCTTAATCTTCTCTTAAGATAAACCAGCCATTTAGATACAAGAATATAGTGCCTATGAATGTCATGCTTAAATCCAGAGTTGGTGGGTTTCTTCCATGCACAAAGCTGTGAAATAAACAGAAAGGGGAAAGGGTCTCAGAGTGCTGCTAGAACTGAACATGACAATTCTCTCTGACCCTGCTAGAATCTATTGGCTTCTCCATTTAGATTCATGGGTATGTTTATCTTCCTAACATTAGGGCAAGAGTTGGAAATTTGAGCTACTGCAAACTTCAAGGACCTTGCCCCTTCCCTCCCTTTCCACCTGTCTTGCTGCTAGTCTTAGGAAGAGGTGAGGAGGAGAAAGGGTACAGAGTAAGTACCCCAGGAAGAAAAGCTGCAGACAAGCTAGTTTGCATATTTTCAGACAGCAGCATTTGGAAAGTAGCAGTCTTACAACTTTGTCTAGTGTTATACAGCATGTCTCTAAACAGAGGGCTTTCAACTCAAGTGCTAATTTCACCTTTGTACTTTTGATTTTAGGGAGCCTTTAAACTCTCAGTGAGCATTTTTTTTTTTACTTCTAGGCAATAGTCTGCTACATATGGGATCACGTTTATTGTATTAATTTTTATTACTACATTAAGGTTATATGAAGAACTATTCTGTTCTGTTGCAGTTTTAGGACTTTTTTTTTTGGTAAAGTTGTTTTATTAAAGCCCCATATTAAAGCATTTATTAAGGTGCTTTAAAGGTAATGAGTAACTAACTTTAGATAGAAAATCAGAAGTGATGTCTTCTTGGAAATATAAAAGAGATTAAAATGGTCCTTCTAATGAATAACCAAATAGAGAGATCAAGAACCTTGCAAAATCTGAACTGTTTATCAAAATGTATTTCTTTTCAAGGGAGCAAAATGAGCTTTTCCAGTATTTGAATGGTTAAAAATTCTGGAGCAAATGCTTTTCCCTATGGTAGAAACATTGTCACATTTACTTCAGCTTAGTTATTCCTGGGGATTAAGTTATTTGTAATGCAGAAAGTGTTCTTGGTAAAATAATTAGCTTTTCAGGGAGCATAGCTTAGACCTCTTTGGAACATATGTAATTAGAACTGAAGAAATAGGTTCATCACTACTGCTGCTATTTCATTATTGAGTAATCATTTGTATCTAAACACACCACTCTTCAAAGAATGACTATCTGTGGTCACATATGCCAATTTGCCTCTCATTTGCATTGCAGTGTGTTTAGCAGCACACTTTCTATGATGGGCAAGTAAGTATAGCTGGGTTTTTAATTCTGTGGTGTTACTAAGACATTGGTTTGGTTTACAATATCTGGGGTGTAATAAGCACCTCAAACCATTTCATCAGATTCTAAAAAAAGGGACCCTTAAACAGAGAGATCACAAGGGACACATATTTTCTGCTTTATAGGGTTTGTATATCAGAGGAGATGCCTGTTTTTAGAATAACAAGGAGCGGCCTGTCAATCAGGCTGTTGGTGCCTTGGTTTCTTCTAGAAGAAAAAATTCAGCAGGTCTCTCAGTCACAGCTGGCAGAGAAGGAGGGCAGCAGGACACACCATGACACTCTCATCCTGGTCTTGCTGTCTTAAGCTTAGTTTCTTTAGAGGCAGTTTAGTGTAGCAGTTCACACAGGATCGTTCTGCCCATGTGCAGTGTCTCCAAGGAGACTTCAAAGTGGAAGGGAAAACAGCAAAAGAGTTTAGGTTCCTCCAGGTACTTCCTTAAGTGGTGTATTTTCAAGTAATTTAGGACTTAAGTGACAAACATCTACCTAAATCCAGTGGCAGGTGGGGGTTTTTTGGCTTTGGCCATATGCTGTAAGTCACCACTAATATCCACTCGTAGAGATAAAAGACAAATAACACTTCCTGAGATAGCTACAAACCTGAGGTTTATGGTCTTTGCTACAACTTTGGAGGATATGAGTGGTTTAAAGAGACTGAAAGGGGAATTTGCACATTGTTTAAAACCTTTTATTAGTACACTGAGGTGTTTTGCCTAGAGAATGTTCTCTACTTGTCATATTGTATGTCTGCTGTGACTCCGGTCTTATACAAATAGAATTTAGTATTCATGATCCTTACAACCCTTAATCTTGGGTAAAATAGCCAGCTTCACTGAAAACAAAAAATTAATTTTGTAATGAAAAATGCAACACAAACATGGGAGGTTAGTATAAGTAAGACTCTTATTTCCATTGCAAGATGCATAATTTTGGAAAGGCTTGCTTTCTGCTGTTTTTCAGTATAGTGCAAGACTTCAGGTATCTTCTTCATAAAAATGCTCATTCTCTTTTGAGAAAGACAGGGGAAAACCATGATATTTTTAAAATGTGGCTACTCAGCAATCTGTCCTATGGCAACTGTGGGGTCAACTTTCACCAGAACTTCTGCCACACCTGGCTCAGATTTGTCCGTATCACTGAGAGTTTCCCATTTCCCTTGTGGTCCTCTCATAGTGTTTTCTCCCCTTCGAGGATACCTGCCTGCCATAGAGCAAAAGGGCAGCTGATAATAGAAGGAAAAGAAGAGACAAAAGAGTCAGTGACAAACGCTTCTTTTAAAGAAACCAGCACATAAGATGCTTTCCTATCGCAGGACTGAAAGGAAAATAGCAAGCATGTAATCTGGTGTAAGAGATGAGGATGAGGCAGAAAACTGCTAGGTTAGAAACAAGGTTTCATGTATTTTTTTTAAAGCTAACAGGATACCATGATTTAGCTAAAGAAGCAAATCTGATTACACAAAGTAGCTGAGAATCTGTTGCACCCACTAAGTAAATGAAAGCTGTGGTTTCTTACAATAGCACATTTTCCACCACCTTCACTAAATAATCCCCAGGAATCAAAATTTACGTGCATAACTGGCCCAGAACTTTGAATTGCACTTTGGAAGTGAAGAGGAAGCTCGCTAATGAGCTGGCTCATGCAATCTTGCATTACTTGTGGTTTTTGTCCTTCAAGTAATTATCTCTGTTCTCCGCTCTGCTGAATAGTGGTACTTGCTGATGGAAAACCGTGGAGGTGGATATTAAGGCTGTTAAGGAACCTTAGTATACTAACAAGTGGATTAAAACTCTCAATTTCATTTTAGACATGTGAACAGCAAAAAACTTCTAGATGAAAATATTGAACACTGAGGATCTGATTCTTTGCTGAAGCAAGAGTAATTGAAGGAAGGGCAAAGAATTACTGTTATAATCTGAGCAACAGAGAGCCTATTCTGTTGGGAGAGAGGAAAGGAGTTGCAGAACTTCCAAAAGCCTTGCTTAACATTCCAAACTGAGGGCTATCTATAAGGAAATAACAGAAGTAAATGTCAGTAGGTGTAGCAGGTGATCATGTTCTATGACTTTGGAGGCATTTCAGTTCTGTAGTTGAGGTTCCTTCATCCCTGTGAAAGCCCATTCAAATCGGTCACCCACTTCTTAATGACGTAAATGCTATCTGAATCAGATACTGAAATCTGTTCTCCTCCTTCCTTCACTCCTCTCTTACTAACTTCTATTGTAGACAGAAATAAATGTGTGACAATCATGCATAGAAACACATGAATGTCCACTCCTTTTCTTATTAATATAAAAGCTGGTCCTCACAATATTCCACTGGTTACAGGAAAAGTTGTGTCTAAAGCAATTTTTCCTGAGACTTAAGGTCAAGCAAGTCTACAGAAATGCTGAGAGTCAGCAGTAAGTGTACACTTTCTGCTGGTGCGAGAGGAGAATATGGTTTGGCTGAGGTGGTCTTCCTCAGCAGAGCTAGCCACAAAACCATTTGCTCTTGCAAGTCAAAACTCCCCATAATTTTTTTTCACAAACAGAGCTACAGATTAAGTGGTTGATTCCCTCTGCATCTTGTAAAGACATAAGAGGTTTTTTACTGCTAATGATTGGGAAGTACTTCAGCCTTATTAGGATGGAAGACAAAAGATTAAATAGAAAGGACTTCCTCTGCTGGAGTTTTCACCTGTAAAGCAGCAGTATTTAGCTTCATGAAATTGTTCTCGTGTTCTCAGCACACCCAGGAAGAAGGTAGCAGTGCTTTTCTGAATGCTTGAAACCCGCTCTGGGGTCCTGATCAATGGCCAGAAGCGATCCATCAACTGCATGAGCTCTGCCTTAAGATAAGGAATGACGAAGACCAGATGTAAGAAAAGAGAGCAGCCTAAACTTTCAAACTATATATACATGCTGAGGAATTCAATGTTGGTTAGTCCTCTTCTGTGAAAAGCCATGTTTCACCAGAAATTTACAGGTTATCAGTTAGTATGGAAGGTGGCCCATTTTCAGTCAGGTAAGCACTGTAATTCCTGATTTAGGGCTAATGTCTTAGATTTAAGCTTGGCTGGGCCTGTATTTTACCAACATAGCTTGATTTTTGAAAAATATATTAAACAACCCCCCAAGTACCTAAACAGAATGACTGCATTTAGAAGGACGATTAAAGAAATGCAAATTATTGGCAAAGATCACAAGACATGTTTTTAGCCATTAGGACAGAAGAATAACAGACTGGATGCCTGCCAGTCCTAGAAGTGTGGAAAATTAGATGCCATTTTGCACACAAATCAATATGGTGAGTGGGAGATCTTAGGTCTCCCAAACTGTCTGCAAATCTAACTGCTAATTGACTCAATTAATCTCTGATCTGGTTTCCGCAAAATGATATGCTTAGAATAAGGAGAGACTGGCAGTGTTGTAGATGATTAGAGAATATTCCTTTAATGAGCCTTGCTCAGCCATGAGCAGTTAACTGACCATTAGTCTTCAGAAGGAAAGAAACAGGCTCTGCACTGACAGCAATGGGAAGAAAAAACTTTGTCAACAAAGAAGCCTTTCAAGGAACTGCTAAAAAAGTGATTTGATGCACTGGTGATTATTATAATCATTACCCATCTGTGGCAGATCCTTCACTAAAATCCACCTTCATTCCTTATGCAGGCCATGAATTCTGCACAGATTTGCTTCCTGAAGCTATTAATGCTGCCTGACTCTTTTCTGAATACTTTGTACTCCAAACACAACATGTGGCAATGGAAGATACTCTGAGAAACAGTTTGATTCTCCAAATGTGAAAATAACATCAAGAACTGTTACTGCATATACAAACTGTGAAACAAAGGTGATGAGAATGAGGATACTACACATTTGCTTGGAAATTAGTTACATACTAAAAGTGGATCAGGATTGCCTCCTCTTTTTATATACACAGACAAACCCTGGCATCTTATTGTATTTACTTACGGAGGTACAGAGGACACAGAGGAAACTACTACAGCAAGACAAAGGACAGTTAAGGGTAATTGTAATAGGATTTCTATATATAGAAAGGATGTGAAGCCACTTTTAGCACTTACTCATTCTTTCCTGGTACAGGATGGCAAACCATCTGATGTTTCTTCAACAGTATTTTAGAATAGAATGATTTTTAGGCTTTATTAGGTTATTAGTTTATTAAATGTCATGCATTTGGTACTAGGGCACTAAAACAAACAGATCATGGATATGAGGCTGAAATTTAAAACTTCAAGAAAAAGAGCCTAAAAGAACAGAGGTAGAGAGAGAGAAGTAAAACAAGATTTCTGTACAGACTCTTTTTCTATTAGGCAATTCTGGAAATTGAGTTATTTATGCATTTACTCTGAATGGCTTAAAATGCATCCTTCCCCTAAACTTATCCAGGTTATAGCCTGATCATTGGCTGTTCTCAGTAATGAATACCTAGGGGCAGATTATGATTTTAGAAAATTTAGTATGAAGAGTTTCTGTGTGCACCAGCTACAGACTAGGTGATGCAGCTAGGGATTAGGTGATTTTTATTTATCATTTGTATAGCTCCAGGAATATGCATGGAGTTTTCCATAACAAAGGAAAAGGTCAACTGCTGATCTGAAGAGACTAAAATTGTAATGAGACATAGCACCCTATAGCCATGGTAAAGCACAGGAGCACAGAGCAGAGGAGGACAAGAGTTTCACTGGTGTCAGTGCACAGTAATATATCACTTACAGACTACTCTTTTACACAGACACAAACAAAAATGCATTGGCTAATGTGCTTGTGAATACTTCTCAGCATTGGAGGGAACAGTCCAAGGGAATACTCAAAAGACCTGAAAGGCAGGAATTTGTCATTGCATTATACTATAGAGGATGATGATTCTGATTCTGGAAGGTGTGAGAAACATAGCTTATCAGTTTGACAACTAACTCTTTGCTGCAGGTGTGCTTAGTGCAAGCCTGGAGGAAACAAAGTCTGATCCCAGCAAATGCACATCCTATTAAACGACAAAGATACTCTGTGAAACTTAGTGTCTTTTGTTAGCTGTGCGTGCCTGTCCTTTCCATGACACTATTTAAGAACTGTTACTATTACACTATTTATTTGTGCTTTTGAATAGCAAACCATGTGGCATATGTTTGATTAGAGTGGACTATCAAAATAGGATACACTTCTGTCAGTTACATGTAAATCACATGAAGTATCTCTTTGATGTGAGTAGTAATGTGCCATTTCAGTCTCTCTCTCATGTCATCATGTTTGTAGCCAGTCAAGTTTTAGTTCCAGACCTTCACAGGTCCATGGGTTGCATTAATCACTACCTGCCACTCTGCACAGGTTTTCTGGCAGAAAAGGAAGCTGCCATTGCAGGAATGTGAGCTGTTCATGTGCACTGAAATTATACACAGACAAGCCTAATCGTCAGGCAAAAGCCTGAGGAAACGTTCTCATTCAGGACTGCTGACTTTGGCTTGTAAACACAGCAGATTATTAAAAAAAAAGTCAAATATTTATGGTCTGTTCTTCCTTCTGATCTCATCAGTAATCTCACTAAGTCACACGCACACAGACTTATGCTGTCCATTACACCCTGTTCACTGGCTGCTCAATATCCCTTCCCTTCCCTTCCCTT